>SRPX01000205.1:0-43716 GCA_018360215.1 Claviceps spartinae | reverse complement strand
GCCGGACAATCCCATCAAGGGTGAGCGCACGTCTGGTTGGTCCAGCACAGGGCCTGGTAACCCACAGAACTCTGGCAACCATCTAGAACCTCAGTGTGTACCTAACTCCGTAGATGGTGAGCACTGAGTACGGTGAGACCCACTAACACGAACAAAGCAGCAACGCGCACAAGTTTCCAACGCCTTCGTTTTTAATCCTCATTTTCTCAACAAAAAGAGTCAATGTGATTTGGCTGGGAGTGTAAATGCATGCTTAAATGGCTTTAGATTATCCTCAAACAATTGCGACAGACAGTATCCCGACAGTGGCGCGGTAACTTGATGTGTCGTACCAAATCAAAGCGGCCGCATTTTGTCACCAGGTACAGAGGTAGCTACGCATACACTTGCCTCTTGATACACATATCTTTCTTTCCTTTCCTTGATGCCATTTCTTGATGCCACTGTTCTCGTGCGTCTAACAAGTTACAACGCCCACCTGGGCATTGAGTTCTAAAATGTACCCCTAGTTCATGCTCTGTACCAATACATAGGTGCAGTATCGACATGCGTACCTATCCTCTCGCCTCGCTTTTCTTACTCTTCGTCCAAACCCGTCATGTATACCTTTTCAATCATATCCTAGCGCACCAGGCCGGCTGCAAGCATTTGTTCTTGCTGAAATCACGCCAAATCAGTCCAGTCTATCCATATATGTACATGGTATGCCTGCAAAACCTTGCAAAGCCTTCCCATGTTGATTCATTCGCACCTTTTGGCGTCATACGCTCAGCTTGTCCACTCCGGCAGCTGCTCCATCGACGCTAGCATCCGCTTCTTTCGCCGGCGCAGAAGCATTGCCCGCACCACCACCGGGGTATCGCGAGCCCTTGTCCTTGGCCTTCTTCTCCTTCTTGGGTGGAGGAGGGTACGCGGCCAGGGCGATTTGTTGCCAGTCCTGGGAGGCCTGGTAAGCGGCTTGGATGGGCGCAAGAAGCTCATTGAGGCCCTTGGCGACAGCGGCTTTCAGTTGCTGAGGCGTGAGCTGCATCATGGAGTGTTAGTACTTTGCTGGCTGAGACAAATTTTAGTTTCTCGATAAAAGGGAACCCCATACCGTATCATTCTCATAGTCTTTGTGCATCTGCGCAATGTTGTCGTACACCAGAGGCTCTAGGCCATCACGGTCACGCTCAACTCTGAATTCTCTCTTTCCCAGCTTCAGGCCAGACGCTGGCAGCAAGACGTATTCGACAAAGGCGAGAACACCGTTGTCTTGGACGACCTTTGGAGCGGCGACGGCCTTTTTGATCTTCTTGGCGACGACCTCGGGGGGGTCGAGCAGGTCAATCTTGCTTTCTGTGTTTTTTTTTTGTGTCGTTGTCAGCAAAACAAAATTCCGCTTCAGCCGAGCTCAACTATTTACCTTGATCACTCGAGCTCATTTTTCCACCCTGCAGACCCGGGACCATGGGGTTCATCAAGTGCGCACGCTTGATCAACCAATGTTAGCGCATGCTTTGCCGCGCGTTGCCGTTTGGGGCGACAGAAGAGGAGGGAGAAGTCGCGTCAGAAGAGAAGCGAAAATCACACAATAAGACTTACCTGCTTGTATCCGAGCCGAGGAAGCCAGGCCTTGGCTGCAATGAACAGCTTTCTCTGATCAACGCCACCAAACTGCGCATCCACGTCCAGGTACTGCTCATCCAGCACCTGCAGAACAGGGTACAGTAGACCACTGATTGGTGCATTGTCGCTTTGTTTGACCACTTCAGCCCCGGCCCTCTGGCCATCGTGCGTTGTCAATATGGAGCACAACTTGTAGACGTCCTTTGTGTATTCCCGGTCGTACTGGTAGGAGCTGCCCTGGACGAAGCGCAGCTTCTCGGTGGACACGCCAACGGCTTGGAGCACGGCAGTAATTACGTAGCGGTAGAAGTGGACGCGCTGCTCGACGAGCTCGATTGGCGCCTTAAGGTTGTCGAGGAAGCCGTGGACATCGGCGAGAAGGATCGTAACATCGCAGCCCGCCGCTAGAAATTGAGCGATCTTGATAGCTGGCACGAAGTAGCCGCAATGGGGACGGCCCGTGGTGGCAGTACCTACGTGAGGTTTCAATCAGCATGTCCGTTCGTTGCGCGTTTGGAGGGGGGAGGGCGTGTAGAATAAATACCCCAGTAGATCTTGGGATCTCTGCCCTCAGCGAGGATGTCCTCGATGATCTCGGGGTTTAGCACCTCAGCGAGATTCTCTTTGAGGAGAGCTAACCTCTCGGTGGCGTCTGCGGCGGCCATGCTTCTTGCGGAGACTGCAGGCGAGAGCGTTGCGTCGTACTTTGTATCTCGCGTTGTCGTTTTTTGGTGTTTCGTGCACGAGGCGTTGCGCTTTGGTGGGGTAAAAGCGCGACTACGGAGAGAGGTACCTAATGACTCCTTCGACGGGATGACGAGGAACTTTTTTCCCCTTTAATTCTCCCCCGCCAGAGGCATCGAGCTACCCTACGCCCCTCACGCCCTTCGTGGCGGCCACAGCATGAGATGGACGAGGCCCTCTCTACGATGGAAATACTGATGGCTGATATCCACCTATGTAGTTATGTCAAGAAGAGGAGGACAGGCCACAGCGTTCATTGGCGTTCATTGTGGTCAAGTTGAAAGAGCTTTCTTCGTATGTTCCCCCCCCAACGATCATGTTACTTCAAAGCACCAGCCTCCTACCTTTTCGGGTTCAATCGTCCGTCACCATGATGTCTCATCCCAATTAACTATGTGTCTTGTTAATACTCCGTATGTTCACGAGTCTCACAAGTTCTTACTCACATGCTTGCCGCCGGACATGGGGGTATAGACCCAGATACATGTAGGGGACCGATGAGGCATATATCTGCATCTCAGCACCCCGTGTTGCATTCGGCACTTACACTGTGACGCAGCGGCCAGCGTTCATCGCATCTCTCAGACCAAATGGCTCGGGCCGGGCAGTGGCGCCGCTGCGCCTATTATTATAGCCCTCCACCCACTAACTCGTCTCTAACTCGTCTACGCCACGCAGAGTCGACTTAGATGCTACACCCAAGGCCTCAAACCAGACAAAGCTCCTCCGATATAACGGAACGAGATCCTGAATACCGATTAATAACATGCCAAGTCCCCTAGGTGACTGCCCTATTTAAGCTCCCTCCTACTGCCAAGACCGACAGCAGTCATTCCACTAACACGGCCCACGGATTGCTGGGAATCAGGAATAGCTTCTGGTGGTTTGCTAGCTGCCGCGGGCGGCCTTGTGGCCACAACGGCGTATATAGACGCCAAGTTACATATTTCCAAGGACCTGCGCTTTCTTTCGCGCATCAGCCGATCAGAACAGAATCTCCTCGCTGCCAGTACGTTCGTTGTTGCCAAGCTCTGATTTACCGGCCCCCTCACCCCCCTATCCGCAACTACTGACGGCGTGATGTGCGAACAGCCAAAGCCAACAAGGCATCTGGTTACTTCCTATTCGACGACTTTGCGCGACGCCACCCAGATGAGTCCTGTATCTGGTCCCGCGAGGGAGAATATACATGGGCGCAGGCATCTCGCCGTGTTGCCCAGTACGGCCACTACTTCCAAAATCTCGGCGTTGAACCTTTTCAGTACGTGGGCGTCTACATGCTCAACTCGCCCGACTTCCTCTTTATATGGCTTGGCTTGCTCTCCATTGGTGCCGCCCCTGCCCTGATCAACTACCACCTCGCGTCGGGGGCCCTGGTGCACTGTGTCAAGATCTCCGGCACCAAGCTGCTGTTTTATGACTGTGCCTCGGACTGTGCTTCTCGCATTGTGGCATCGACTGAGGAGCTCCGCGCGCTTGGCGTGGAGCCCATCCTTCTGGATGCAACTTTGAAGGCGGAACTGGATGGATATCCGACCGAGAGGCCTGAGACGACCTGCTTCGAAGACTCGTCGACAGCATTCCCGATAGGGCTCATGTACACCAGGTATGTATGCCGAGTCTTGATATTTTTCCCTTTTTGTGTCCAATCGTCGAGAAAGAGAATCAGTCAGCGGCGTAAACAATAAACTTACTCGGGACGAACACGCGAAAGCGGCACAACTGGACTACCAAAGGCATCGCCTCTGAGCATCGTGCGGTTCTACAAGTCAGCATCTACGGGACCAAAAACGTTTGGGCAGCGGCCAGGGCCGGGAGGAGACAGGACTTACTATTGCATTCCGTTGTATCATGGCACGGGGGGTCTTTCTGCCATTGAGGACCTGATGAGTGGTGTGTCGGTGGCTATAGCGCCCAAGTTCTCGCTCTCGCGGTTTTGGCAGGATTGCATTGATAGTAAGGCCACGATTTTCGTCTATGGTGAGTTGTTGCAATGTCGGCACGCTATCTGTTGCCAAGGACTTCTCGGTCTGCCTTGGACGTCGCGCTCTCATCCTGGGGCAGGCGGCTCTTGGCAAAACACCGAAAGACAAGCAGATGACTGCAGAGGAAGCGGCAGAGCAACTAAAGTGAAACAGTCGGAGAAGTTGTACGTTACTTATTATCGGTGCCTCCATCGCCCAACGAAAAGAACCATCGAATACGACTCATCTGGGGCAATGGCCTAAGTCCAGAGCTATGGAATCGCGTACAGGTAACGTTTCTTCTTGATTGGAACAACAGGGAGGTTGTTTACACAGGCAAATGGGCGTAAAAGGCTCAGGAAGCGTCTGACTGATCTATGCACCGCATCTACAGGAGCGCTTCGGCATTCCCGAAATCGGAGAATTCTATACAAGTACCGAAGGTGTCCTCTATCTCGGCAACCACTGCAGAAGCGGCTACGGCCTCGGGGCCGTTGGCCACCACGGATGGCTCCTCCGGCACCGGTATCGTAACATGTTCGTGCCTGTCAAAATCGACGCGGAATCCGGACAGATCTGGCGGTCACCGCAAACGGGACTTGCGCAGCGCATGCCGTACGAGAAGGGCGGAGAGATTCTCGTGAGACTGTCCTCGCGGAAGGCGTGGGCGGGATATGGGGGCGATGATGAGGCTACGCGACAGAAGTTGGTGGAGGATGTGTTTGAGAAGGGGGACCTCTTTTACCGTACTGGTGATGCGTTGCGTCGGGATAGGAATGGCCATTGGTACTTTGTGGACCGACTTGGTGCGTATAAGCCCCTATGGCTCTCTCCCCAACGGTCTCCGTGTCTCCCCCCTCCGTATGATGTATCTCTCCCCTATCTCTTCTGTTTCTCCAGCTTCCCGATCGCCAAATCTCCCCCAACTCCTGAATGTTCCCGGGCAAATCAATGTAAACTCACGAGTCACACCTGTAACCTTCTCTTTTGTCAGGCGACACATACCGCTGGAAAGGCGAAAACGTATCTACGACAGAAGTCACACAGGTCCTCGGCACGCATCCCTGCATCGCGGAAGCAAACGTTTACGGCGTCAAGGTGCCATCCCACGACGGGCGAGCAGGATGCGCAGCCATCGCGCTGCGTAGCGGCACTAGCCCAGACACGTTCGACTGGGCCGGTCTGGCGACTCTCCTGCGAAAAGAGCTGCCGTCGTACGCGGTGCCTATCTTTGTGCGTGTCCGCGAGGACGGGCGGGCCGTCGGCGGCATGAGCACCGGCAACCACAAGCACAACAAGGTTCAGCTGCGGGAGGAAGGAGTATGTCCGCGGACATTGGGGACGAAGGTGGCGGGCGGCGAAGCAGACCGGCTGTTTTGGCTGCCGGCTGGGGCGCCGGCGTATGTTAGCTTGACGGAGGAGGACTGGGAGAGGGTGACGCGGACGAGGGCGCGGATTTGAGCCATGTCGCTTAGGTATACCCCTTCATGTACCCTGCGAGAGATTTCCGTACAGTCGGATGCCTTGTTCAAAAATCGCCTCTCAATGCCATGGATGTCGAAGTTGGTGGTTGTCAGTGGTCACTGACTCACTAGGGCTGTTATTTTGAGGGCCTCGCTGCGTGGACGGTGGCCCCTCCCAATCGCCGGTACCGGCACATTCGTCATCAACACGTGAGCATTCGTGAGTGTGATAATGGCCAAATTCAATCTTCTCTGCTTTTAAACACAAAAGAGTTACTGGTACCAGTATGTATACCATCTACTTGATTCAAGGTTAAACTATGCACTCTGTAGGCTTGGATGCTGTTGCTACTACAGCAAATCCAGTAGAAAGTGTTGGCAGGCGCATCCGGGATGACTATGATGATGATGATGGTGCGGATGAAGCACCCTGCAATAGTTCACTGCGCTCCAAAATCAGTGCCATGTCGGGTACCGTGGATTCTGCAATCGCGTCGATGCAATTGGGTTCCTAAGCCAAAGCATTCATGACTAGAGGACAATATGGCCCGAGGGGTTTGGACATGCAGTTGCTCTGCAATACATCAGGGTGCCTCGGTCAGATTTTGCTCTTTCGTCGCTTCTCGTCGCTTCTCGTCGATTCGAGGGACTGCAGTCTGCGGCAAAGGCCAGATTATGACATGGTAATTTGAAAACCCGTTGAATCGAAGTTCGACACCTGAGAACAAATCGAGCATGGGCTTGGAGGAAAGTCGAGATATCCCCGCTACTAATATATAAATCGCCAGACGTCCAGGTGGCAGGTGCCTCGACTATCGGAGGCCCGCGAGGAATCTGATACGTAGACCTTGACGCGGGTGTTCCGCTGGGCGAGAATGAAGGCCGAGTCTCTTCTCACGATGCCACCTCGGTTGGCCATGAATGTTCCGAGGCTGTCTACTTCGTGGAAAGCCCCCCTCCCCTCGTGGCCGCATTCGAAGAGGCCTAGCCTCGCACAAAAGAATTGGCACGGGCTTGGCGTGCGACCCCCCCCTTTGTATGCGGAATCTGATATGCGACACAGGAAGTATCTTAGTAAAATGTACATACAAAGCATGAATGACTCGGGGGTTTTTAGGGACAGAAAGAATGCCGGCAGGAAAGCGATGCTGATCAGTGATGGGCATGATTGGCCTTCACTTTTGCAGCGTGCGTTCCGACTTCCGAGACCTGTACGCAGCAATGGCAGTAAGCACAATGCAAAAGAAGTGCCCATTGCAAATCGGAAGAACAATGACAACGCGAAGGTTTTTGGTTGATTCGACTCGTAAAGATCCATCAAAGGCCTCCATCATCCATGTGGGATATGGAAGATTTGTATATCTACGAATATGAGACAATACGTACATACCTTAGATCTATGTAGGTACACTGCTTGTGAAAAGCATTTATCACCCACGAATCACGATTACGCAGAAACAGTTTCTTGTTTATCCGCCCCCATTGCATTTCTTCATCGCCGAGGCTCAACGGGTGAGACCACCGTTTTGGTTCGATTCTCACTGCGTTGTACGTCGTGCTGGCATTGACAACATAGCGAGGTTTCTTGTGATTTTAGACTGTCATAACGCTGATGATGATGGCACTATGTTCGTAGTAATCCGTGATATTGATGCGACGCCAATGATTACTTTTGGTGCACGTTGTAAATGGATGAGACTCCAGCCTCACACGCCGGCAGAAAGTAGGTGTCGCTGCTGCTCACGCGGCAGCTGAACAAAGCGGATTTGCCACTCTCGCAATTAACGTAGACGGTCGCGTCGACAGCGAAGGACGTAAACGTGAGCGCGTACTTTTTGTGCGCCACTGTCATCACAGTCTTGCCCTCGTCCCTGCAGGTGTACAGATTATTTGGTCCCAAGCTGCACTGGTCGCGAATCTCCAAGCCATCTTGGTCTTGCGACCCGTTGAAGGCGCCTGGTATGCATTGGGCGAGCGCATGGTGGGCGAAGAGCGCAAGTGGCAGGCTTGTGAAAAGCTTCATGTTGGGCCGCGGGCGTAGAGGCGATGAAAGGGATGATGATTTTGTTGGAGAAATCTCGGCTCAGCTGAAGGAGGCGAGGCCGTGCCAGTCAGAGTCCAAAGAGACTGCCAATGATGAAGCGTGATATGTACGGATTTGTGCGTAATGGGAGACCGACTCACCTATCAAGGCTCCTGCAAGTTGCAACAAGCTCTACTTATTTTTCAGTCTTCAAAGTTCACGAGCATGACACGGACATCGTTGGACAAGTCAGCGGAAGAGCAGAAATACGGCACCCTTTTCTCGTATTGATGGAATGTAGTCGGCTCCTGTATTTTTGTACATACATACTCCGTATGAGACCGTAGACGTGCCAACGCCGGCTCATTCGAAGTGCTTAGCCTGAAGAGGCTAACTGCTGTACGGAGTCTCCGTAGAAGCTCCCAAACCGGAGGAATGCCATGGCCCAAATTAAAGCAAATTTGAACAGACGATGGATGGAACCCCTGGATTCGACCTCAATATGTACATACCTAGAATTACCAGGCAAAAGATTGTACGTAAATCAACCCTTCTCCCTATTTACCTACCTACATCGCCGAATTGCACCTACGGACCACGGTAGATATGTACCCCTCCGGCCTCCGGGCCTTCCCTCCATCGTTTGAGCCAGGCTGGGGAGATTGGAACGTAGGTCAGAGAAAATCACTCTTCCCATGGGATCGATCATCTGAGGGACGGCGCCCCGTGGGGGGGGGCGGGGGGGGCGTGATGATGATCGCAGATCGCAGGATGCTGCTTTATCATACTCCGTAGCCGGTATCGCTTCTCCTCTGGTCCTCCCCGGACCTCGGCAGTTTGCGCTTGACGTCGTGAAACTGGTGTCAAATGGAAGTTGATACATACAAACGGAGCGGTGGTTCAAGCACGTGAGTCCTGACTCGTGCAAATGTACCTAACGGGGCTGGCTGTGTATTGATGATATTGTTTGCACTCTGTATCGTGTGAACTGTTATCGAGCAACGACTCACAATTTACAAAGGTACCTTCTACATATCTACTCCATTTTCTGTTGAAAAGCCTGGCGCCCGTTAGTTTTTTTTTTTCGCGCCGGATGAGCCGGCAACTCCGCGTGTAGTGTCTCGGCAACTACGATTGGCGCACGCCTGTTGGATCCGACGACAGCTTCGAATAGGCATCCTACGGAGTACGGAGTACACCAACGCAGCAATCCAGCCGGTTCAGCGGCGTGTACAAGTATGTTGCATACAATACGGAGTAGTCATTAATCATTATTCGAGATTAACGACATGGCATATGGCTCTGTTTGTATGAGCTTCGAATCAAAACAGTGTACGTTCACGCAGTCAAGAACTAGAGGTACCTAGGTACCTTCGCGTGTGACCCCCGTTCTGTATACGAAGGGCCCTGAAGAGTTCCTCTTCAATCGCGATATGCGCGGCTAATAATTAGCCTGTTGGAATGGCTGAACACACGCCGTTCCTCGTGCGAACAGTTGTCACTTGTGTAGTAGATAAAATTAAAATTACATAATGTGTGGCTACCATTGGCATTGAATCCCAGAGAAGTATCTATGTGCACGAGATTGTACGGCGGGATACGTGTGTGACGGTGTCCCGACCAGAAGAAAAACTGCAACGTACTCTCATGTAGTATCGAGAGAAGTATGTACCTCGACATTGCAGGTTTGTGCCGCGTCCAAATCGGGCAAGGACTTGAGGCAGATTCTTGACTTGATAAATCCTTGAGGCGTACCTCGTACATATTCTCAAATTCCGGTCAAGGCCCAAGGGACGGGTGCCAAACTGCCAATGCGCAAACAAGGGTCACAGACTCATGTATAGCCAGAACGTGGAAGATGGTACTGAATACGGAGAAAAAATGTACTGCATTTGTACATAATACTCAACTGGCCTTACGAATACGGAGCAGGTACATACGGAGTACCTACCTGGGTACCTAAATTACCTTGCACTGGGGCCTTGCTTTTTGTGTTGTTTTAAAACTTAAAAGGGACTCAGGGAGGGGGGAGGGCGGACCTAGGCGGTGAGAGTGTATTTACTATTAAGGGATCATCGGATTTCTTATAATAAAAGGTACCATAGAGGTCCGAGGGAAGCTGCATTCTGAGCAGAGACTGTGATCTTGCTTGTTGTTGACGACTTGAACACCCCATCCGTCTCCATTGTCACAACAAACCAGTGAGGCGACCCGATCTTTTGAAAATTTCAAGATACTCATCCCCAAGCTAAGCTCCCTCCCTGACTGACACAGCCTAACACTCAGACAGCAACCAATTACCAATCATCCCGGCACAAGTTCAAGCGTCACGATCATCACAGCCGTCATCACCCACGGTTGACAACTTGCAACTCCTCATCGCTGCCACGCGCACAATGAAGCTTTCCATAACGCTGCCCCTTGCGCTTTTCGCTGGCGAAGCACTCGCCGTATGCGGCACAGGCACCTTCAGCGGTTCGACCGACACCTGGCATGACAATCAGATTCTCGACCAATGCCAGCTGAATGCCAACAACGTATACTACTGCGGAAGCTCGGGAACGAGCATCGTGCACAAGCAGAGCCAGCTTATGTTTCGAGCCGGCAATGTCGACTCGACCGTAATAGTCACTTGCGCTAATAGCCAAGGCTTTTTTTACCACTGCTCTGCCTATGATAGCAAAAGATTCGCCGAGCCGGACTGCAAAGGACCAATTTCCAGTATTGAAAGCGTCAAGGAAATTGCCAATCGCCCATGATGGAAGGTGGCTGCACTGGCTGGTAGTTTTGCTTGGTGCACTTGCGTATTATGTGTCCCAGGTTGGAACAGTATCGGAGAATACCAGTCTGTGGCTGTGGTGGATTTCTCTTATTTCATACCATGATCATTATCTTCATCAGTTCAAGTCCGAAAAGGGGCCTGTCTCCCCATGGGTTCAACAACGTGTTCGCCTGCTGTTGCATTGATATGTCATATTCGAGTGGTAGATTTGCAAGTTGTGTGTTAAAAATCGTGGTCACGACCTCTCAAGTCGGTGATTTATGTACATATGTATGTACTCCGTGTCTCCCGAGTCCCTTTTACTATGTACATAGCCGTAAAAATATGTACACACACACATGTTCACGAACGCCCCCTACCTAGCGTCATTCACCCCGGAGCATTTACACGTGGCCATGATGCGCTAATTGCAATATACATGGTACATACGTACTAAGCACCTAACGACGATAGATTCAGGGGTACGATGGGTCTAGGACTCCAGATACTCCGTACATACAGATACATAGGTACATGACATGTGTGCGTGTACTCCGTATCTCCAGCCTCACTCCGACGCCTTGCCGTTTCGAATTTCGAATTACACGACGCAAATATATAGCCGAGGGAAAAATCGTCAGCTACGGTAATAGGTATATTACCCGTTTGTATCAATATGATACCTAGCCGAGCTGGCGCGTGAGTGTACGTGGTCCGTAAGAGGTGCCGAAGCGGCGAAGCCCAAACTCAAATTAAAGCAAGATCTATGTTGAAGAAATAAGTGTATACAGGTCACATGCCAGGTCACGTGTACTCCGTGATGTGCGCGAGACGTGAAGACCTTTTCACACCCTTCAGATCCACCGTGTAATCTAGCTCTTCAGTCAATATAAATACCCCATTTCGCCCCCCCAGATATTGCTGCAAGGTCCTCGTATCACGGTCATACCGTGATATAGGGATCCAGTTTCAATAATCTATTCAATTATTATGCGGACTCCGGAGTAGTATGTATGTACCTATGGAGTATGTGGTATGGTATAAGTGCATACTATGTAGTGCAAATGTCTAAGCCTGTCTATTGACTTTGGCAAGATCCGCCAGGTCCTTATTCAGATAGGCTCCGTAGCGTATCGGCCGACGATGAACGAGGGGCTGATGATTGAGAACCTGCCCTCGCCAGCCTGAAGCCGCCGCGGCCGCCGCATCAGCCGCATCCCACGGCTCAATGCAGTCATCATAGCCTAGATTGACGTAAAAAGGTAGGGACAGGCGCTCCTCGTTGAGCCACTTGACGCGGTGGACGGGCGCTGGGTAGTATTCGCCGGTAATATGCGCCATGTAGCTCCCGCAGCAGACCAGGTAGGCCGAGTCGTCGGGTTCAATGTCCAGCCACTGGCCCCGGGGCCCCTGGACTTGCAGATTCTGGTGCCTGCCAGGCTGGCAAAGCACAGTGATGAGAGAGACATCGCGGTGCGGATCGACGCTGAGCTTGGTGCCGTCGTCGTCGGCCGTCTTGATGGCCGGGGCCGGGTACGGGTTGAGGAACGGGTAGCGGGTGAGCACGACGGATGAGAGGGTATCGTGGCGGCGCAGGTGACGGGTGAAGAAGTCCTCGGGCTGGTGTAAGGCGAGCGCGTAACCACGGAGCAGGGCCGCGGCAACGCCCAAGACGTCCCAGTAGTAGCTCTCGGCGAAGGCGCGGAAGCGTGGCTGTCGGCATGCGGCTGGCCAGTCGTTGACTTCGTGAAGCGGCGTAGCGGCCACGATCCGTGGGTGGTCTCGCTGGAATTCGGGGTTTAGGTAGCACAAGGACTCGACGGCCTTGTGGCCCGGGACGGCGAGAGAGTAGCCGCCGCGCATCTTGTGCCGATGAAGTGGATTGTAGGCTCCGGTGGCTAGCCGCCACTTGTCGGCCGCTGTCAGCGCTCGGTAGAAGTGCCGCGTCTCGTCCGCCAACTTGGCCAGGTCCACGCCGTGGTTGACGGCATAGAAGAATCCTGTGTCTCGCGACGCCGCGTCGATGGCCTGTGCGACCTGCTTCTTGAGTGTCGGCGAGTCGCCAAACAGCGGTGCAATGTCGATCCGGGGGACTCTGGCTGTTGGCCTGGGCGGGCTGGCCAAAAGGGAGGCGATGGAAGCCATGGGGTTGGAGGAAGGCCCTCGCGCTATCAGACCGTGAGTATGAGTGTGCGTGCGACTGCGACTGTGACTGTGAATTTTGACGGAGCTCTGGCCGCGTGGGGTCGCAGAAAATAGGTATGACAGAAGGAGAGACGGCAGGCGGCAGACGGACGGGAACGGAAACGGGAACGGGAACGGGAACGGGAACGGGAACGGGAACGGCCCGAGGCGATGACAAGTCTGCCGGTCTCTTTGGGAATTCTTCTGCGGTGCACAACGGGTCTGCCGCTTATCTGCCGGCTGTCTACTTCTGCTACATATTGTCTACCAATCGTTTGCAACTTGAGGGCACTGAGCAGACTGGTCATTATCTGCCAGCTGTGACGGTTACAACTTACCCGTAACTGCTCTGTCCGTCGGTTGCATGTACGGAGTACATACCTATATCCCGCACTAAGCTGGCCCTCATCAGCTTATAGTGTTCTGAACTTTTGGTCGGGTCGGCAGGGATGCCCGATTCCTCACATTGTACCAGCTGTCCGCTGTGTATTAATACATACCAACGTGAATATTATACCTAGTGTGTATGTTAGGGTACATACATGTAGGTAGGTAGGTACATACCTCGTAATCGTATCAACGCGGCACTCCACCTACACCCGGCTCGTCCCGCCGCAACGTCATGTTCCTTGCATCACCATGCGGGATTGCGGCTGTGTACCACTTATGTACTTGAAGTTACGCAACCCATGACACCGCATCTTCAGCAGTGACACCGTACACGCCGGTACCGCCGGTTCCATCTAATAATCCATGTACACGCAATACTCCATAGGCTATGTAAGCTGAGACGTCTTCGCCTGGTCTTAAGGCTGTACTGTATGATGGGTGATGGTGCCACTTATAGCTGACTCCAGAAGACGGGATAGCAACTATGTACGTCGGAACATGTCCAGGATTACTCCACACAACAGAAAGCAGTTCACGGTTCGTGTGGATACCTTTGCTCCATCAGCCAGCTGAACCAGCAAATAAATTGTAATAATAACGGGAAAAAATGCAATATGGTTGGACGTGCCTGTCCAGTGTCGAGTCCTGACCAGTGACATGTCACATGTACATGCAGCCTGGAGGCAACATACATACCTACATCGCAACATCAATCACATCAGACTCCGGAGAACTTTTATGATGCTGAACTACTGATGATTATGATTATGCTGTTGCCCACTCGAAGGACATGGAAGACCCAGACGTAAATCGTAAAAAGTCAGAAAACCATCGAACGCTCCGTCAATGCTCAAGTCTAGCTAGGGCTTAGGTTCTATAACGCTGTAGACGGCCGAAATCCCATCCTTGCAAGCCGGCTCGGTGAAAACAGCACCTGTGTTCGCATCGCAGTTGAGCAAAAAGAAATAGCCTCCAACGCACTCGACTTGCACGGTCGAGTCAGATGTGCCAGCTCGGAGAATGATGCGGCTCTGCTTGTGCACGACGCTCGTTCCCGAGCCCCCACAGAAGTACATGTTTTGTGATTTCAGTACGCATGCAGGGCCGGACTTGACATTACGGTAGTCATCCGACCCGCTGATGAGGCCTCTGCCGCAGGTGATTGGTTTTGAGAATTCTGTTTTGGATCGGGTGACGGGCGTTTCAACTGAAGTCGCAAAGAAAGACGTTGGCCGTGTCAGTCTAGTTCAAAGAGGCACACAAAGTGACGAGTGAATCTGCGCAGGATTGGGGATGGACTCGCATGTACTCCGTATGATGTAGGTGTTATAACTTATTTGTAAGTTGTGGCAGACTGGCAGTGGTCCAGTGGAGTTAGTTACCGATGGCCGTGATAGCACTGGTCTTCGCAAGCAGGAAGCGCACAAGTTGATATGACACTATGGTCGACTTTACCACAGCTTCTCTCCGCGGCGCCTATCCTTTTATGTAGTTTTAGAGTGGTTGATGCCCCCCCTTCCCTCACCTCCGGGTGGTCCGAGACTCCGAATTGCTTCACGGCCACGCGCGAGGTGTCCTAGGAGGTAGGGGCTAGGCCGCATAAGACTGTCCAGTACCTATTAGTAGTGAATCCGTTTGGCGGTCCGAAGGCTTCATCCCAGGGTAAGGACAGGCGCTTGCCGCCAATCCTGATTCGCAGGATTCCTGTCGCAGACCGTACGAGTCTCAATGGATTGCACTGATGGAGTCATGGACCGACAGGGGCTGTGTGAGGTCCGTATCTCCGGAGTCCGAGATCCGAACCACCGGGAATGGAATTCCGTCTTTTATCAATAATTAGTAAGACAGAATCAGTCGCTTTTCCTTGCACAGAAACAACGGAAACTACGGGAATGACGGAGCATCGGAAGAAACGGCACGTCGGAAATAACGGGAAGGATTGGATTGTCGGAGAAACGACTCACATGGTACAGAGACAATGCATCATTGTTTTGTTTGGCGACTTATTTATACATGTGACTCTTCTCATGCAACTTTAGTCGTTTGTTTGTGACAGTTTGCCTGTATCTACCTGAGACGCATAGACTTAATGGCCCAGAAACAAATGGATCATAAATTGCGTGAACATGCAAGAGCATTGAAAATCACCAACATAAATGTACAGAAATCATTACTGTATATTAAACTACAAAATGAAGGCATTCATGCCTAGAAACGGTTCCGCTAAATGATCGACTATCTTCTACTAACAAGCTTGTGTGACGGAAATATCATCCAGAAGTACCTCCGCTGCAACAAGGGAATCGATCTTGCAACTCACAATGATCGAAGCTCCCGGCGCAGTAAAGGTGAATGACTTCTGCGACCACTGATTTGTGTCGACATTTGTAGGAATCTTGATGCTGGTCCCGACTGCATCCATTGCGGTGCATATCAGGATTGAGTTGCTGCCGCCACTCATCGGATTCATGTAAAATGAGAACCTGTACAGCGTGCTGGGTTTCGTAGTGATCGTTTGCGAGATGATACCAACCGACGTCGGAGACGTGCGCAAGGAGACACCATGGGCACTGGCACGCCCTGCAACAATACTGTAAATCCCAGCAGAAATCCAGGGCGAGAGGGCTCCTGTCTCAAAATCACCATTTTGGACTACCTGGTTTGGGCTACATGCGCCAGCCGTAGAAGTAGAGGCGGCCGAAACAGTGACGAATGACGATGTCATGATGGACTGTGTGGTGATAGCTGGGATGGCGATTGATCTTGACTGCATGCTGACAACTGGGACGTTGATCGAGCTTGACTGTGTGCTGATAGCAGGGGCCGGAATGGATATAAACGTTCCTGATATAGGCTGCGTACCGATGGTCAAGGTCGACAAAGGAATCGGTGGAGATTGACTGCCAGAATCGGCCACCGTGACAGAAATATCATCCAGAAGCGCTTCCGATAACACCGTGGAATCAATCATACAACCCACAATGATGGAAGCGCCCGGTGCAGTGAAGGTGAAAGACTTCTGCGACCACTGATTTGTACCGACGTTAGTAGGGATCTTGATACTGGTCCCGACAGCGTCCAATGCGGTGCAGGTCAATATCGATTTGCTGTCGCCACTGATCGGATTCATGTAGAACGAGAACCTGTACAGTGTGCCAGGTTTCGTGGTAATTGTTTGCGAGATGATGCCGGTGGACGATGTCGGAGGGAATGTCCGCAAGGAGACGCCATGAGCGCTGTCACGCCCAGCGACAAGACTATAGTTCCCAGCAGGAATCCAGGGCGAGAGGACTCCTGTCTCAAAATCACCGTTTTGATCAGGTTCGCTCCATCCGCGGCACCTGTAGATGCAGTGACGGCTGGGACAGTAGCAGATGGCAGTGATAGGTTAGGCTGCGTAGTGATGATGGCCGGGTCCGTTTTCGTTGTCAATGTCGAGATGGACGCAGTGGAAATAGCCGCAAGAGTGGAAGTTGCAGGAATTACGCTGGATTGAATGCTAGAGACCGGACTCGATGCCAGAGGTGAGCTCGACTGAATACTGCTGGTCACCGCCGGTGCAGACGTGGTGGATAAGATAGACGGGATAGAACTAGCTGGTGGGCTAGAAACAGCCGACGGGGTTGAAGACGTCAGCGCCATGCTGGACTGAATGCTTGAGACCAGACTAGATGAGAGTACTGAGCTCGATTGGATATTGCTGGCCTGCACCGGTACAGATGAGAGAGGCTGAATAGAACTAGTCGAAAGAGTACCAGACGTAATTGTCGAGCTTGACGGGATGTTCAACGTAGGTGTCAAGCTTGACTGGATGCTAGGAGTAGGCGTTGATGAGTCCGATTGAGTGCTACCAGTTGGGACAGAAACGTCCGGGCTCGTGGTGGGCGGAAGGCTTGCGGAAGGCAGATTGCTTGATGAGATCAGTGTAACTGAAATATTATCTAGAAGTACCTCCGCTGCAACAGTGGAATCAAGTTTACAGCCCACAATAATTGAAGCTCCCGGTGCGGTAAACGTTAAGGACTTCTGAGACCATTGGTTTATGTCGGTGTTTGTAGGAATCTTGATGCTGGTTCCGACTGCGTCCAATGCGGTACAGGTCAGTATCGACTTGCCACCGCCACTGATTGGATTCATGTAGAACGAGAACCTATACAGTGTCCCGGGTTTCGTGGTAATCGTCTGTGAGATGATGCCAGTGACCGACGTAGGGGGAGACGCGCGCAAGGAGATACCATGAGCACTGTCACGCCCAGCGACGAGGCTGTAGGTTCCAGCAGGAATCCCGGGTGAGAGGGCTCCTGTCTCAGTCACCATTCTTAAGTAAGTTCGCCCCATCCGCGGCGCCTGTAGATGCAGTGGTGGCCGGTACAGTAGCGAAAGGGAGTGATAGGTTGGACAGCGTAGTAATGATAGCCGGATCCGTGTTCGTCGTTGTTGGGACGGACGACGAAAATGGGATCGGCAAGCTCGACTGAATGCTAACTGTCGAAACCAACGTAGAAGTTATCGGGATAGGATGCGTACTAGCGGCTGATGCTGAGACGTCTGGGATCGTGGACGATGGGAGGCTTGATGAAGGTAAAATGCTAGATGAAGCCAATGTAACTGAAATGTCATCAAGAAGCGCTTCGGATGCAACAGTGGAATCGATCTTGCAGGCCACGATCATCGAAGCTCCCGGAGCAGTAAAAGTAAAGGACTTCTGCGACCACTGGTTCGTGTCAACATTCGTAGGAATCTTGATGCTGGTACCCACAGCATCCAATGCAGTACAGGTCAGTATCGAGTTGCTGCCACCACTGATTGGATTCATATAGAACGAGAACCTGTAGAGCGTCCCGGGTTTCGTGGTAGTCGTCTGCGAGATGATGCCAGTGACCGACGTCGGAGACGTGTGCAAGGAGATACCATGAGCACTATCACGCCCAGCAACGAGGCTGTAGGTCCCAGCAGGAATCCAGGGCGAGAGGGCTCCCGTCTCGAAGTCACCATTCTTAAGTAAGTTTGCCCCATCCGGGGCGTTGGTGGGCTCGGTGATGCCTGGGACAGTGGCGGATGGGAGTGACAAGTAAGGTAGCGTGGTGATGATAGCGGGGTCCGTTGCGGTTGTTGATGCCGAGGAGGCTGCGGTGGCAACACTCGGGAGACTAGAAGATGTAGGCGTCACGGTAGACTGAATGCTAGACGCCGGACTCGATGGAATGATTGAGCTAGATTGGACACTACTGGCCAGGCCCGGTACAGATGTAGCTGTTGAGATAGACGGGATAGAACTGGCCGGGAGATCAGAAACAGCCGGGATAGTAGAAGATGTAGGTGTCAAACTTGACGGAATGCTAACTGCCGATTCCGCAACAGATGTAGAAAGTGTCGGGATAGAAATATCCGGGAAACCAGAAACAGTCAGTATACTAGAAGGTATAGGCGTCGTGCTTGACAAACTGCTTACTGCCGATTCCGCAATAGAAGTAGAAAGTGTCGGGATAGAACTAGCTGGGGGATCAGAAACAGTCGGGATACTAGAAGATGTAGGCCTCGTGCTTGATGAAACGCTGACTGCCGATTCCGCAGTAGATGTAGAAAGTGTCGGGATAGAACTAGCTGGGAGATCAGAAACAGTCGGGATACTAGAAGATGTAGGCCTCGTGCTTGATGAAACGCTGACTTCCGATTCCGCAATAGATGTAGAAAGTGTCGGGATAGAACTATCCGGGAAACCAGAAACAGTCGGTATACTGGAAGGTATAGGCGTCGTGCTTGACGAACTGCTGACTGCTGATTTCGCAACAGATGTAGAAAGCGTCGGGATAGAACTAGCCGGGAGATCAGAAACGGCCGGGATACTAGAAGATGTAGGTGTCAAACTCGACGAAATGCTAACTGCCGATTCCGCAACAGATATAGAAAGTGTCGGGATACGCTGGATGCTAACGGTCGACACAGAGACGTCCGGCACCATGGACGACGGGAGAGATATTACCGGCTGGCTGCTGGATGAAACCTTTGTAACCGAAATATCATCCAAAACCGCCTCCGATGCAACCGTGGAACCCGTGTTATCTCTCGCTTCCACTGCAACCGTGGAATCGATCTTGAAGCTCACGACGATTGACGTCCCAGGCGCGGTAAACATAAATGACTTGAGCGACCACTCATTTATGTCGACGTTGGTAGGAATCTTCATGCTGGTTCCGACAGCGTCCGATACAGTGGAGGTCAATATCGAGTTACTTCCCCCAGTAATGGGCTTCATATAGAACGAGAACCTGTATAACGTGCCGGGTACCGTCTCAATCGTTTGAGAAATGCTACTGGTGTACAGTGTTGGAGGCAGCGTGCGCAAGGACAGACCGTAGACACTATTGTGTCCTTCGACTAGACTGTATTCCCCAGCAGGGGTCCAAGGCACGACAGTTCCTGCCTCAAAGTCACCATTCTTGATCATGTTCACAGCCGCGGCTCCTGTGCTTGCGCTGGTGGTCGGAACAGTGGCAGATGGAAATGCCAACTCAGGCTGGGTAGCAATAGTGGTAGACTGTGTCGCGTCAGCGTTGGACTGTGTCGTGTCAGCCACCGGGTTCGTGCCAAGTGATGTTGAGATGGCATCGGTGGAAACAGCCGAGAGAGAACCAGATGTCGTTGTTGCACTAGGCTGAATGATAGTATCCGGGACTGATTCCGAAGACAATATTGAACTATATTGAATGCTGGTGGTCGGGTCAGGAATACCTGGTGATATAGACTGGTTAGAAATGGCCGGGTCTGGAATCGATGCAAGACTTGATGAGACGGGCTGGCCAGAAATGATCGGGTCTGGAATTGATGCAAGACTTGATGAGACGGGCTGGATAGAGATACCCGGGTCCGGAATCGATGGAAGACTTGATGAGCCGGGCTGGCCAGAAATAATTGGGTCTGGAATTGATGCAAGACTTGATGAGA
The DNA here is from genome assembly GCA_018360215.1 of Claviceps spartinae. Classification (NCBI taxonomy): domain Eukaryota; kingdom Fungi; phylum Ascomycota; class Sordariomycetes; order Hypocreales; family Clavicipitaceae; genus Claviceps; species Claviceps spartinae. The sequence continues at coordinate 23,634 of SRPX01000205.1, read as the reverse complement.
TGGGCTGAGTAGGAACACCCTGGTCCGGAATCGATGCAAGACTTGTTGAGATGGGCTGGATAGAGACACCCGGGCCCGGAATGGATGCAAGACTCGATAAGACGGGCTGGGTCCTGACGGCCGAGTTCGATATATCAGGCACTGTGGACAACGCAGCGCTTGATGGAGGCTGACTCCTGGAAGCAATCGCAACAACTGAAATATCATCCAAAATCGCCTCCGATGCAACCGTGGAACCAGTATTGTCCAGTCTCGCCTCCAATGCAACCGCAGAGTCAAGCTTGAATTGCACAACAATCGACGTCTCCAGTGCCGTAAACGTAAATGACCTGAGTGACCACCGGTTTGTGTCGACATTTGTAGGGACCTTGATGCCGACTCCAACAGCGTCGACTGCGGATGCGGTGCAGGTCAATATCGAGTTGCTTTCCCCACTAATGGGATTCATGTAGAACGAGAGCCTGTACAACGTGCCGGGTACCGTCTCGATGATTTGAGAAATACTACTGGCGTCCGATGTTGGGGGTAGCGTGCGCAAAGAAAGACCATAAACGCTTTTATGTCCTTTCACCAGACTGTAGTTTCCAGCGGATATCCAAGGCGCGACCACTCCTGTCTCGAAGTCGCCATTTTTGATTAGGTTCCGGCCATTCGCGGCACTTGTGGAAGTGCTAATGGCCGGGACAGTGACGGATGAGAGTGTCAGGAGAGGCTGCGTGGTAAAAGCTGCGTCCGAGTTACTTCTCAGATCGGACATGGGTAGAACGTCGGAACTTTCGATATCGCTACCCTTGGTCGTCACAATAGCTGGAGTATGGACATTGTTCGTAGTCTCACCGGGCAGAATGCCTGAATCATCGCCATTGCTGCGGTGTACTGAAACGATACTCTGGATAACACTGCCCCCGATTGATGGAATGGTCTTGGGGATGGCCTGGGTGACGGTCGCGTCGACGGCTTTCGTCAGTGATATACACAGTAGCCGGATGCTTGACAGTCACCGTCGTAAATAAGGTCTGAGCAGCAGAACCGACATCCGCGGCCTTGACCGTCCCGTCCGACACCAACGGATTGCGAGCGTCGGTGGCATCGACGTTGTCTGTCACGGCCGGAGGGTTTGCTGCATTCTCTGTCCGGGTCGAGGCCTCGACTTGGCTGGCTGTGACAAAGTCGGTGACCAGCGTCGTCAAGTACTGCGTTACCTGATCCCCGATGGTGGTTGTGTGGTCCTCGGTGACGGTAATCACCAGTGGATCATTGCCAATGGGAGCACCAACATGGACGGTTTTGGTGAGGACGTCTGTGCAGTACTCGGTGATGTAGTAGATTCCCTCGGCTGCCTTCACAGTTGATGTGACATCTTCAATGACCTATGTTTGGCATCATGTTAGAATACTTTAATGAGCACATTCGATCGATTTGAATGCCCACTGGTATGGCTCAAAAAAGCGTAGTGAGAGTCAAGATTTGGAAATTTGAACATACCGTAGGTCTCGCAGCTGTCACATCATAGTAAACAACCTCCGCTTCCGGTGTGAACTTCAACCTAGAGCACGCACTGGACAACAACGCCGCATTGCTGACCACGGGTTGCTGTGTCGGATCCGCGTCGGCAAGGCCCTCCTCATGACGCTTCTCCATCTCCTCCTGCTTGTTATTCGTGGCCCCCACAGTAGGGATCGAGACTGTAGTGACTGCAGCGGAAACAGGAGCTTTGGCTGACCCCTCCTCCCTGCTCTTCGCAACCGCGAGAACTGCGGTAGAGGAATCAGTGGCGGTCGCGGCGATGGTTTCGCTGACCGAGTCCGAAATGTCACATCGTACGAGCTGGCGACCGTGCTGGTCGTCGTCAAGTAATCCGTGAACTGGGTCGTGCCAGTGTCCGCGGCACCAGCCTCCTGAGTTGAATTTCCATGGCGGGTGTTTGTCGCAGTTTTGGTGAGCGAATCGGTCAGGGAGAGCGTCATGACATTTGCAAAAGTGGTTGGTCCCCTGTTGGCAGAGGAGTTTGTGTGGGATGGAGCCACCAGTTCATAGAACGTGGCCGTGACGAAACCAGCAGCATATTTGGTGATGGTCGCAACAACAGCGGATGCATCTGCAGCGGCTTGAGATTGCGCGTCGGTGGCGGTGTCGAAAACTGTACTCGTGATATGACCCGTGAGATATTGTATCACTGTCTGCTGCAACGCATTAGTGGCCTGGGCCGTATGAATACGCGTTACTGTGACAGTCTGAATATCGGTGGCCATCACAACACGATCCGCATCCTGGCTAAAGGTGTTCGTAATCTGCAGGGTATTAGTGATACACGCAGTAAAAGTTCGTGTCTCGAACCGCCTGGTGCCTGGCAAGTTTCGGATGACTGTCTTCGTCTCGCCTGAAACCGTGAACGACTGAGGCGTAACTGTCCTGATACTCTTTGTGGTCGGCACAGGGACTTGAAGTAAGATGGCACAGAATCCCGCAGCGCCAGAAAACTTCTGCAGCGAGTCGAATATGTCCTCTTGAGGGGGTGGAGAGGAACAATCAGACGCCGCCAAAGCTGTACCAATGGCGGACGATAAGAGCCAAGCTGCTACCCTCATCGTGATATGTTCGCCGTGGTGTTTAACTGCAGCTGCACGCGTCTGCAGATACACCAACGACGTACGGCAGCGCGAAGACGGGGCTTTCTCTTTAAAGTCATCATCTCTAGTATCCTTTCGGTTCTCTTTGGTCCCTTTCCTATTCTCCGGTATCTGTGCCTTTCTTCCGCAGCGTGGCGATCCCAAGAAACCAGACAATTGCTAGGTACTTCGGAATGTGGCGGGCATCGAACGAGGAAAAAATGACAAACATTGAGTAAGTGGCTCAAAGTGGAAGTCAACAGCGGCGACCAAGGGGCCTTGCCGTGACTATCGAAGACAAAACGGCCGGCTAGCGTAGCCAGATAGGCGAGGACTACATACCGTTTTATCTCGACCGGCTCGATAATCTCGACTAAGCTGGGCCATCTCGAGTCCTCGACCATCTCGGCCCATCTCGACTTGCGTTGTTAGGGTCGGCCCTCGCCGCCTCGAGCTCACCGGATGCAGTAGTCCGCAAATCGAGTGCCCACTTTGGTCCAGACAAAGAGACTAACAGCCTGCTGGGGTCAAGGACTCAACTTTCAAGTAGGTACCTCCCAAACATGACGCCAATTGGCGGAGGACGGCCAGATCGGGTTCGCGGTGAACGAGATTCACGGAGACTTCTAATAGAATCCAAACCATCGCTCGACTGCGGCGCCTATTCCTGGGTTATTCAGTCCGTGAGCAAGAGCATTATACACAAATCTCCCCTAGCTTTTCGCTCCAACTCGTGCAAACCCGACCGGACTGTTCAGGGTTTTCACGACCAGGCAGAGCCGCAGAGGGGATGAGATGAGGATGGACTCTGGACTCTGGAGCAAGAAGCATTCAAAAAGAGGAGACAGAAGAAGAGACAGACGCGCGCGTGGCGAGAGTGGAGCAGCCGCACAGACATGATGGAGAAAACAAAACGATTCCCCATGGCCCATGGCCGGAGATCTACTCCGTACATTGTCATTACGTTGTAACTTGTGCGTATGTGAGGAAAGAACCCGCTTTTGACATTCTTGGATTTGGAATCCATCTGAACGTTGGAGGAGGTAAGGTAGACACGTAAACACTGATAAGCTGGCTTTTCAGACCCTGAACAGCAACAAAGTTTATTTCCGCGTTGACGCCGTGCCGAGGCCAAATGGACCCCGCGGGCCCGCGAACCTTGAACAGGGCAAAACGTCAACCAGGATGAATGAGTGAATGATTGAATGTGATAGAAACTATTGACATCAGCTCACAGGAAACAGCTGCCATATGTATCTAATTGAATCTTTTTTTAGCATCTGCAGTATATTTTAGTAGGCGTATGAATGCAGCCTTTGTTCTATCCGTGTTCTGAGAAAGGTAGCGTACATAGGTATTGATTTACCTTCCGAAGGAACAGCTTTCAACGACTTTCGTTCAGATGCTACTTCTGAACATGGTGTGTCGCGCCGCCGCGTCGTCATCTATTCTCTCAAATCTAAAGTACGTCGAGTATATGCGGTCCCCTGTCTTGGGCGACGCCCAGGAGAAGACGCGCTCCTTGCTCACCAGCCGCCAACCCTCTGGGGCTCCAAAAGCCTCCATTCTGGCGACATGATCGAAGGAATAGAGCACTTTCAGGCCCGCCTTGACAAGGTTTTCGTTGTACGCCTCGGAAATCTCGTCCACACTCAGAGTGATGGACTTGTTGGCGAGAACGAAGAGAAGAACGACGATGAAGGTAAACATTTCCGGTCCAACGAGATGCAAGACGGAAGAGCAAATCACATGATCAACGGTCTCGGTGAGGTTCATCAGGGTCGCCTGCATGGTGTTCAGATGGAGATGGGCGTACAGGCCGGTCTTGCGGCAGATATCCAGCATCCCCGGGGAGATGTCGCATCCTACCAGTCGGTAGATCTCTTTTTGAGAGGAGAAGAGGGCAGAGGAAGAAGAAGACGTCGAATCACATTGCTGGTACTTTTGGCACTGGGCTAGCGCTCGGCCGACAGCGCCTGTTCCGCAGCCGAGGTCGAGAATCGTGCCGGAAAAGTCGTAAGTTTCCACCAACTTGGCCAGCATTTGCTTCACCGTCATGTCTCCGGTGTTGACGAAATGGTCGTAATTTGGGGCCATGTCATCGTATTTGGACGCGACGCCCACATGCTTGCTGTCTTGCTCCGATTGCCGAAGCAAGTGATTCGCGATATAGACGTTGATCAAGGCGCAATGGCCACCCGGGAAGCCATGCATAACGGGAAAATCTTGGTCCGATCCTGTGGGAATGAACTGTGCCGGATGGGGATTCACCTCGATGACAAAGACTTGTCCATCGGCCGTGACCCGAAGGTCAACATCGCAGCCCGTATTGTTCTCTTTGCAGCTGCTGGCGGCAAACGCTTCTATGGCCGCCTGCTGGAGGCGCTCAAAGAGCGCAGAGTCGTCTTTTTTTCGCAGGAGCTCCGGGTATGTGCCGTCGTCAAACTTGGCGTCAAAGGTAAGGAACTGTTCCTTTTGTGGCAATGCCTTCATTCGGTACACGTACGGCGCGAGAGCTACGCAGCTCTGGCCCAGCTGAACAACGACACAGCCGTAGTCCTTGCCTTCGATGTATTCCTGTACAACGATATCCTCGCTGTCTCGACCGGCAGCCTCAAGAGAACGTGCGTATCCAATAGGGTCCTCTACTCCCAACGCAGCTGCACGCCTCAGACGCGGCTCGTACAAGGCCTCGTGCATTCGGCGGAGCGTAGAGTCCAGCTCCTCCTGATTACGGCATACCGATCTCTCGTCAATCAACTGGCTGGCAGACCCGAAACCAGGCTTGACAAACAAGGGAAACCGTTCAGCGCCAGGAACCTGTGGGGCTCCGCGAAGCCTGGCCGCTCTGTAGTAATCGTTTTTTGTCTGGGAAAGGCACGAGCTGCGGACTCCGCAGGATGGTAGGTTCAGAGACTCGAAATAGCGAGAGGCGTCTACCCCCGCCACCGCATCAGCAGGCGTGCCCCAGAGGAAGTCGAAGTAAAAGTCGAAACCTTCGGCGACTGCGGCATTGATCTGCTCCTCTGCCTTGTGTTTGTGAATCCACCGGTATTCGAATTCATGCTGTGAGGTAAACAGTCCTGGCTGAGACGTGATGGTGTCGAGCTCCTCCAAGACGGAGCCTGACCCTTCGTACGAGGATAGAAAGACGCAGATTCTCATTGCTTCTGTTTCGGCGAGGCACGTTGAAGAGACAGATCAGAAGTGGTTTGGGGATAATGAGGGTTCAAGGCGGGCAAGAAAAATCGAAGCAAACGGGCTGGACCAAGATGTCTTCTGCTGCTTTGATTATGCCATGCCATCTTGGCCGTCCTGACAGATGGCCTATACCTATAGAGAAATACCCCACAGCCGTGAATCTGGGTAATTGCGACAGCTCATGCACACGATATCGGAAGAGCGGATCGCAGTCTGCAATAGCACGAAGCAATAATTCCTTGGGCATACGGCTTGTCGGCCCACCAGAGAAGTTAGAACTGCCGAAATCTGCGGAGCCGTCGAGGATTACCTTGTGCGAACGCGATTCATTGTCCACAGTGAGAGATAAAAGCTCACGTGTACAGACGACAGAGTACATATACCCTAGTAGGACTGCAATACCGAACGCTGCCTCAGACGGGCTTTAGCTTGATTCTGTACCGTGAGGTCCGCAGATTCTTATTATGTACATACCTTTGGCTATATTCCAAGAATCCGCGCATATGTTGATACAGTTGAGCCCTGAGTTTGCATCCTTGCAAATGTCCACAAGTTACAACCCTTGAGTTCTTTGCCTGTTTATGATCGCCCGGAAGAGCCGGTACTGGATTTCCCCGGCGCGCATTAGGCAGTACTCCGTAGACGGACGTCTGTCATGTGTACGGAGTATGTACATGTTTACAATTCAGCCAGCTATCCGCGGCTAAGCAAGAGTCTTGAAATATGCAGTTTCGAGATCTGGTTGCGGTTGTTTTTATGGGTGGTTTGCTGCCGAGGTAACTTTTTCGGAAAGGATAACTTCCCGAACCAGCGCGCACTGAATTTCGCAGGAGAATGCATCCGTAACTGCGCAGTTTCGAAAATTTACTGTACCATAGGTGCTGTCCTGTCGTGAAAATGTTCGCAGACACGGGCGAAGATCCAGATACGGCGATCGACTGAGTCAATCACAGTTCAGTTATTAGGTAATGCGACCGGATGTGGGCTATGTACATATGTACCTTCGTACCAGTGAAACTCGGAGCACGGAGGGCCGGAAAAGGTGGGAACCCGAACAAAGGTTGAATAGGTTGATAAGATGGGCAAAGAACAGACTCTCGGCTCACTGAGGGAAGACAAGAGAAGAATGGCTGATAGATCTGACAAGATCTACCAGACTAAAAAGAGAAGATGAACAAGACTCAATGATACTATCAGAAATACAGGAACTAAGTCCTCAAACACCACGAAACCCCCCTCTCTCGCCTCCCCTCCTTTCCTATCCTCAATGGGCTCCCTCCACCCTTTTAACCAAAATGCCCAAACTGGTCTCCGATGTGTTGAACGTCGGATGTCTCGTGCGATCTCTCCAGATGCCAAGGAAGACAACAGATCGGAATGCAACTAAATGACAGCAAGAGAACCATGCAAATGCAGACTGACACGACAACTCCACCGAAAGCGTCCCTCGATCACAGAAAGTGTCTGAACAAGCAACAACAACATCCCACAAAGAAAATGTGAGGGAGTGATGACAAATAGCCGGACTGGGAGCTGATAGGGTGGTGAGTGAAAGCGGGGCAAGAAACGATAGTCCCGGCAAGGCTCTTTGCGGTACGAGTCAGGTACCTACATACCTTTACGTACCTACGAACATAGGTAGACCGTAGGCGGCAGGCCTCTACCCCCGAGTAGAAATGATAATCATTTCACTGCTGCCCAGATGAATCCATGCCGCGATGTCGAAATCTGTGGCCATGAGAAGCCGATTGCGGCCATTTCAGCTTCCACGCGTCTACGCAGAAATAAGAAATCATCTTCCGTTGTGATTATACTGCGTCCCCAGTGGACATGTATCCCGTCGATATAAGTTACCCTTCCTTTGGCATGACGCATCTCATAGACTTTCCAAAGAGCATGATATCAAACCAACACTATGTGTATAACCATTAAAACGCCGCAAATGCTAAAAGAAGTCCTCGTCCTCAAACGTACAATTCCTTTTCCGGAGCCCTCCCGGAAATCAAGTCCCAGCTGTATAGCCCTTTGTCGCCAACAATGCCCCGAGCAATATCCGTATCCCTTTCCGCTATGTCGCTCCCATTTTACAGGATCCTGACCTTGTCCGCCTGCAGAGGCTCAAGCTTCCGATTGGGTACAGGTCCACACTGCTTCTTGGGCAGAATTCCGAGCAGGGACAACAATGTCCAAACCTGCTGGGTCGGCTGCGCTCCAACACCTACCCAGTACTTGGCGCGAGGCACATCTAGCTTCACATCTTTGTGTAGCTTGCCCGAGTCGTCGTAGGGATCGAGTTTCGGTGTGGGGTCAAACGTCCCGATGACTTCGAGGGGTTTGGATGTGGCGGCAGTTCTGTGGTGGGGGTCGCATTGAGTCTAGTTAGCGGACAGAGCACGGTGATTCTGAGTTGCTTCTATTTGCGCATGACTTCTCTTGGAGAAACGAAGGGGAGAAAAGCGGGTTGCGGACGTACCGGGCGTGCGCGACGACGATGTTGTAAAAGGGCGAACCTTTGCGACCGAATCGCGCTAGTCGGATCTTGATAACCATGGTTCGTTGGTTGAGAGCTGAATCGTTTTTGATGTTCCTTTTCTCTTTTCTTTCAAGAAGGAGGGAGAGGGTAGTTTGGCTTGATGATTGAAAGGAACGTGGCTGGGTCTGGGTGGTTAGGTGGTGAAGTTGGTGATGTTGGTGGTGGGATTTCTCGATCCGGAGTCGCGTTTTGCCGTGCCGATAGGCTATGCCCACATCTGAGCGGATCCTGCCCCGGTTTGGTACCGCCTTCATGGGAGGTACCTAGGTATGATCGCACATCGTCAATCGTCGTGAACAGTGCGGTACCGAGTTCTTTCGCTTTCGCACTTGATCTTAACAAGTAATCGCTCAAATTTTCGTATATATTCTCGGGAGGTCTAATCTATTACCATGGCTCTCAAGGTATGGAAGTAGGCAGCCTGCCTTGTCTCAAAAGTTCACGGTTCCAAAGTGCGGCATCACCTCGTCCCGCAGAACTCTGCTCTACCCGACTCTGCGGCCCTTTTTCTTTTCCTTGATGCTAACTCTCCATTCGTCGCGGTACTAGACCTTAGGAGCAAAGGCTGCCGCGGCTCTTGATCAAGAGCTCATGAGCACATGTGCCTTTTCCATCGACCAACTCATGGAGCTGGCCGGTCTCTCAGTCTCGCAAGCCGGTGGGTTATTAAAGATTGGCGCGGACCAATGGCTTTTACATCTGAATTCCAGGAATTCTAAGATCCTAATTCGGGAATCAGTCAGTCGGGTACAGCCTTTGAACAAGGGACGAAGGATACTTGTGGCTTGTGGCCCTGGGAACAACGGTATGCCGCCTCTTTCCGGGCGGTGTATGGCTTTGCCCAATTGACTCTTGACTGACCACTGATAACTTGCTCCAAGGCGGAGATGGGCTTGTGGCTGCACGACATCTTTTTCACTATGGGTATAAGCCCACCGTCTTCTATCCGAAGAAAAGTAAAAATGACCTCTATCAGGTGCGTGAGTGATGGTCCAACGTGTTGAACGTCACCCTAGCTTGCACATAAAGTTGCATAACTGTTTTCTCCCTTTTATGTTTCTGTTTCCCTTTCCTATCATGCGCTATTTGCTTCAGTCCCAACGCCATGTCTGATTCTTGAATTACAAAGACAGACTCTACAGGGTGGGATGTGTTACCTATTTGTCTGTCCACTCTTAAGTCTTAGTTGCTGACGCTCTTTACGCTCTTCGAGTTAAAAGCGCTTGACAAAACAACTAGAACAACTCGAGGTTCCTTTTGTGGATGACTTTGAATCAGCATTAAAGTCGACAGACCATGTTGTCGATGCGATATTCGGTTCGTGACTTCGTACAATGCTATGACGTTATAATTTCCTCCTCATTTTTGTTAACCATTTTTTATTCTTTTTTCTTTCTTTTCCTCTGTCACGTCCACATCGCTTGTTAACGAATTGACAGGGTTTAGTTTCTCGGGGGAGGTGAGAGAGCCATTCCCCGAAGTCATCCAATTTCTAGAAACGACAAAGCTCCCCGTGACCTCGGTCGATGCCCCGTCGTCGTGGAACATCGAAAATGGTCCACCAAAGTCAGGACTTGGGAGTTCATTTATGCCCACCGCCCTTGTCAGTCTTACAGCGCCAAAACCTTTGGCCAAGTATTTCAGAGGAAGACACTTTATTGGCGGGCGGTACGTACCCTGACCAAGTGATATAGCCCAGACCCAAGTGGCTGATGCGATATTAGCTTCCTTTCACCGTCCATGGCGAGAAAGTATGATCTTGATGTGCCCGAGTACGTTGGCGTTGACCAGATTGTTGAGATTTCTGCAAGTGACGAGACTTGAGAGCCTCGAAATTACGCGACACCCATTTATTGTTTGCCTTGACCTCTTGAATCATATTGTCATCATTCTCGTCGAAGCATTCTTTCTGTCGCGGGCTCAATTTTCTGGCTGGATTGTTCGCTAGCTACATGAATCAGCTCTCATCGCGCAAACCGTTCTGCCAGACGAGGTGGCACATTGACCTTGGCGCATGTCGTTACGTTTAGACACAGGGTCGGCGAGTGGTCTAGTTGGTTAAATACTTACGATGAGGTTTGTCTTCGATCCGATGTCTCAGAACGCCAAGCTCATTCACCTCGTCACTGATGACCCGCCTATGTCAATAATCATTAGTGACTCGTGAGAGTAGGGTCTTTTTAATCCGTAGTTGTGGCAAATAGGTAGGCAGGCGATTTCGTCGCGTGGTTCAAACCACGGCATAGCCCACCCTTTTATTTATCCCATTCCACCCCAGCGGCCAGCCTATGCGTCTCGATGGGGCTTTTCCGAGACGAGCAGTCATCGACTTCAGATCAAGCCGTGTGTAACGTGCCTCGAACCTACCTATGTACCGCTGCGATGATCAATGATGACTATCTTTTTGTGCTTTCCAAGAACGTGTGCTGTCCCTCTCTCTCAGAAATGGTGGCTCTGAGACTGATGCTCTCAGACTGAGAGCATCGCCTTCCTGGTTTACCGTTTCCCCGAGTCTTCATGACCAATCTGTAGCGCCTCGTCATTGCAACGGCACCAGGCAGACGCTACGTTTCTTGTCAATTACATATCAATATTCATTCAATCCACTTTGGACGCGAAACCATCGTATCCTGAGCCAAGTTACGTGGTAACACATACATATGTACCAATGTTACGCAATGTATGGGCTCAGTCACGTCAACCCCGGCCAGTGGCCTATGGACTTGAATGCGCGGTCACCATGATTGTTCCAATGGTACATCCATGGAATTGAGAAGATAAAGAGCGGCTCTGCTTCACACGCCTGGACTGCGGATCAACGTTTCAGTCCGCTAGTGACAAGAGGCATGGATCATTGACGGTCGTACAATGTATTTGCGGCGCGGGCACTTGCGACGCTCAGTTCGTTCGACTGAAGAATGCGAGGTGCTACAGTTTAATGCGCGTCAAGTCCAGCATTCGGATTTGGCTCCGCCCGCGTATTATATCTTTCGGCTTAGAATAGATCAACACTTCTGTACATATATATTGCCGTGCGGCGTGTGCAGGTTGGACAATGGACTTGGCAGAGATGCCGAGGAATCTCGATTCTTCATAGGAACTAGAAGCAGTTGCTAGCTAGAACAATGAATGGTCTTTTTTACAAAGTGCCCGCGGGCAACCTCCAGGCTCGGAGACTCCCCCCTTCCAAGCTTCTCTTTACCGTCCAGCACCATCCACGCGACAGTCGAAAAGCTCTTTGGGACTAAGCAGGGACCGTCTTGCAATGTCCCAAAACGTCGGGACCCCAGCCGGCTGGGCAATTTTTACATCCGCTAACCACACCCGAGCCTTGCAGGGTTGGGGCATCGTAATCAACACATCCAGAGTCTTTGCAGAAATACTTGAAAAGCATATCGAAGTACTGTAAGGCAGTTTGTGAATGATCAGTGTACTCCTGGTATATATCGTGAGAGGCTAGAGCATGTGACGCGGTAGTTATTGACGGCGAGGGCTGGCGCAGCGACTATGGAGAGGACAGCAACAACAGAAAACTTCATGATTGGTATCTATTCTGGACTAGGATAAATGATTGAGCCAAATGCGAGTTTCCATGAGAGATGAAAGAATGCCAACAAGAGAAAGGGGAGGGGGGAGACACTGAACAACGAAAGAGGAAAGAATTAAAGTCATGAATGTGTCAAATCAGTGTTGTATGATCTTGTATAAGATGTTGATGACTTACATTGTGATTGGACGGTTCCTGCAGTATCTTGGTATCTTGGTATCTTTGTCTTGTTGACTTTGAAGACTTGGATTGAGATTTGGGACTTCACAGAGGTGATGGGCGAAGTCCAGCTTTTAAAGTTGGAGAGATGTCCCAGCTCATGGTGTTGCCTTTTCAACTCCGGATGTTCCGTCCATACGCAGATGTTGAACCCGCAGAAAAAAAACCTCATGGAACCGGATTGGAACATGTCGTGTTCATTAGCCCCCGGCCAGCGAAGAGGAACAGGGGATGGTTTCAATTTACCCGCGGAAATAACGGAATATACTCCGTACATGTAGTAGACAACTACAGACCTACCTATCGGAGCGGTCTTCGAAGTTCGGCTCTTCGAAACGATGTTCCTTTTTGGATCGAGTGTTCTTGTTGTGAATAGTTGAAGGAGTTCAATTTTCCAGGCGAAGTACGGGTATAGTTCACTACCTACATACCTACAATATGTAATATAACACACCGAGTCAACGACCTTGATGCAACCTACGGAGTAATCACGTATTTTTTTTGGCATCGCGGACCTATCGCGTCTCCGTCTATTTCAATCTACCGTCACTACCAGTACAACCTTATTACCACCAACCTTACTGCTTACCTTACTACCTACCTTGACAATAAACAATTGCGATCGCTATAACACACAACACATACTGCGACGTTGAAATGGCATCCGACTCGTCAGAAGCTACAGGATCAGCAGTCGAAACGTGGATCAATCCTGCCACCGGTAAGCCCAACATCTCGCGCTACACGGAGCATAACCTCGAGAAGCAAACTAACAGACAAGAGGCACAAGAAAAGGAGGAACGTCGAATCAGGAAGGTACGGATAGAGGTCGGCTTCCTACGCCGCTGGCTACGAGCAGTCAGGGGTACGGTCAGGGCTAGCCTTAAGGAAATGACGCTTGGACAGCTCATGTGCCAACGAAGAAAGGGCATCTTGGAGCCGGTCTAGGATCCTTGACGGGTTGTGAGGAAAGAGGCCTGACTTATCCCACGCTGACCTGATTGTACGTACCTTAAAGGTGCGGTTTCGTATCTCTTGAAGGTGGAATAGAAGTCAGCCTTGCCGAAGACGTAGGCGCCGTCTGCCACCTCACGTTGTAACACCGTACACGTGCTGATGCCAGAGCTTGTATGGCCCAAAAGACTCCAACATCGAGAGGTCGAAGAAGATGAGTCAGGTGTAGAGGCAAGGGGAAGAGGTCGATGTTATGGTCAACACAAAAACCGATGAATTTCGGCGTATTATGTGCCTCGCAGTTATCCATCAGAAGGAGCCGTTTCTGGGTAGGGTCTGCTGACCGAATCTCGCTTTCGAAGTGCTGCCGCCACTCTAACGCGAGTATGTCTGAGATATAGCCTTTCGTGCTCGTGGCCAGGACAGTCCCTCCTTCAAGGTTGCTGGCGATCCATTTCTCGGGTATGTTCACGCCGGGATGATGAGAAAGGAAGGAATCGCTCGACCGGTTGCAGAGACTGCTTCGACAGCCGTTACAGAGACTCGGTCATGAGAATCAGGCATAACCGATTTATCGACCTCGTTGAATGTCCATACCAAGCTGCCGCGTTTTAGATATCCCACCATGAAGCCGATTTCATCGAAACTCCAGATATTTGCCTTCCGCGGCTTATATTCTTTGAGGTATTTTCTCCAGGCCTCGAACCAAGAGGTGATGGTCGCACGGTCTTCCACAGCCTTCCTCCTCGTTTCCTGGGTAGAGGCTTTTTCGCGTAAAAGATATTCGTATGCCTACACATGTAACGGCGGACCCAGCGCTTCGTGACCTTCTTATTGCGGCCCGGAAGCTCTGAGCATCTCATTAAAGTGGGGACGAAGGCTGTCAATCTGTATGTGGTGGCCGCACATGACCTGGCGGTGGGCGTGAGATTGCGAGTTGGCCGCCGTTGTGGGATATAGGCTGCCGGCCCTTAAGGCGGCCATATACGCGACAGTATGGCACTTCGAGGGCTGCCGCAGCCTTCTTGATATTCGGATCATGACCTTCTCGACACAACCCCTCCGCAGCGAGAGTTCACTCCTCGAGGTTTTGCTGTGTGTAGCGCGAGAGATTGGGCTTACCGATGGCAGGATAGATCCATCTTTCAACTCCTGATTTCAGCTTCTGACGAGTCGGATGTCATTTCAGCGTTACAGTATGTGGTGTATGTTGTAGCGATCGCAATTGCTAAGTGTCAAGGTAGGTAGTAAGGTTGGTAGTATTAAGGTTGATGAAATAGACGGAGACGAGAAAGGTTCGCGATGCCAAAAAAAAAACGTGGTTACTCCGTAGGTTGCATGAGCTTGCATCAAAGCCGAAATATGAGATAAATCGAGGTACATCTGTTTCGTTGTGGAAATGGCGGGGCAGCTATGTACTGCATTTTTTTTTTTAATCACTGGGCATTTTGCTGCTCCTACCCGGTGGTAAATAATAAGGGGAGGGTTGCCTGTTTTGAATCGCCTCCAGCAGAGTGTAGTACATAAATACTAAGTTCAGTCTCGATGAGTTATACATAGCACTGAGCAGACGTGGAGATGTTAGACGACGGAAACGTGGGGAAACTTGAGACTTTGACACCTATTTCCCCATTTTCTTGAAAAACGGCACTGTTAGCGGAAAGCCGCACGCGGCACACAACATAAATTCACTACTCAACGTTTCACCTACGAGTAGGACGCTCGACCGGTTCTTCATCGCCAGACTGCCTCGCCAGCTGGCGGAAATGCCTACAGTTTAATCTTCGTTTATATATTTGTTTTGAAAGTTCACTGTTACATACGACCATAGGTGGTAGAAAGCTCGGGATCCCGTCCGCTCTCCCATAGATAAGCTACCAACCGACAGATTAGTAGTTGGGTCGGTGACGACCAGCGAACACCGGTTGTTGTATGTAAAACTTCACTTTTTTGTTCCCATTTTGTCAACAAACCCATATGTACTCCGTACTACGTATCTTGTCCCGAAACTCGAAAAGGAATTAGGATCAGCCATCTTTGTCCTCCGATTTGTCTTGCTTTTTCTTGGCGTGACCTTTGAGACGTGAATTATCAATTCTTCTTTACAGACGCCAAAAGGAGCACAGTAGGTTGTAAGTATGTGTTCCGTATGAAGGTACAATATACCTCTCTGCGGCCAATTGGGGGAAATGTAGTATGTGTTGCGTCTGGACTCGAGAGTTTGCTAAAGGCTGCCGGTTTTTGTGACTCAACACCAATTGGAGTAAAATCAAAAGTTATAGCCCTGGTCCCTTGAGGTTATTAGCGTACGAGTTGAGAACTTCAAAAGTTCAAAAAAGCGCACCCCTGGAATTGTAACTTGAACGTGATTCAAAGGGTCAAAAGCAATATTGACATCGAACGGTTTCAAACCTACGCGTGTCAAGACAAAGCGCTTAGCGCACTCATAATAATCTGGATCGGACTTCGGGTCGCAATCCGTGACGACAATTACGGCCTTCAACAAGGTCAACGCTCAGGCTTACATTGTCCTCCGGGGAATTGGGAAAACCCGACTCAGAGATAGGCGACTTCCCGTGAACATGTTGAAGAATACCTACCAAGGTAACAGACTCGAAGACGATACGGCCAGACTCGTTAAGTAATACCTCGAGCTGAGATATTGCAAAGCCGTGTAATGCCCGTTTTGAAACAGAAGAGCATGCCGCAAAAGGTCTCAGATTTGTTCATCAGTCATGTCGCTTGCGTGGTTTCGCCGCGATTTTAAATTTATGGACGGACGAATGCTCTGTTGAGTGTTGAGCAATGAGCGCTGGACACTGGACAGACCTAGATGTGGACTTCGCGTCCGGAGGTCGAAATCGCACAACTACCTATGTAAGTTGTGACGGCGAACACTTGGCCCCCCCCCCCCAACCGACAGAATTGACTCATCCTTGTAATGTGGAATCATGAATGCGCACCAAGTCCAGCATTCGGATTTGGCTCCGCGCGCTCACATGCCTATATGTACCTATCAGGTCCTATCTTTCTGCTTAAAATAGATCAACATTTCTGTACACATTGCCGTGGGCAGGTTGAACTTGCCAGAGATGCCGAGGAATCCCGATTCTCATAGTTCTAGTCAGGAACTAGAAGCCGTTGGGGCTTCCGAGTTCCACGCCTTCTCATCCGCCCCCGTCGTGAAACCAACGTTGTTTCCAGTGTCCACGCTTCCTCGAGAGGGCAGCCAATTGTACTTCGGCCCATCAAAGACATCGTGACACGTTCTGCGGATAAGTCACACGGTAACACCAGCTTTCACGAACGATTCGTGCAAGGCTCAAGCCACGTGGGAGAACGTGGCTCCTGGCAGGGCTCACATGGTGGCCCTCGCATCTCATTATGTTGCAGCCTTGCGCGAAGGTGGTGTCGTTTGAGGCAGAAGAGAGCATCGTGCAACCCAGCCACCGCGTACTTTTCTATGCACAGCCATGCAACACACACGTCCATGCATGTTCATTGTTGTCCCACACATTCCCGGTATGGCAATAAGGCAGGTCACCGTAGGTAGATACCTACATATATAGTTGCAGACTTCGTGTGTACGGACTACGGAAGGTGTATTCGTAGACAATAGCTTGGCAGGCTGTTTTAGTCCGTCTTTCGCTGTTCAACATCTGGCAGCATCATGAACAGGGATAACGAGTTCGAACTGGCGCCCCTGTCAGATTCGGGCGGGAGAATCTTTGAAAATCTGGGGCAGAAGAACCGGGGGGATTCGTCACGTGCAGAAGTTGGGCTTCAACCTTCAATTGAAGCCTTCATCGCGTGGGGTCCAACACTCGGCATGGCCAATTCTGGAATCGGAGCCGTTGTCCATGGCTCGACGCTCACAAATTCACAATCAATCGCAAATGACTTCTTGTCTCCGGGCGGCTTGCATCAGCATCGTCTTGTCATGAGGAGGCGAGTAGGTCAGGGCTTGTACAATGCCAATGAAGAGAGAGCGGCTAATATCTACAGCCCCATCTGCGATCGGCATGAGGGCTTTTTTGGTAACTTTCGTTGCGTTGTACATACGATGTAAATATGTATGTACATACCTGTAACCTAACCTACCTACAATACTAGCGTGACGAAATCGTGGAGGGTGTCATGGGGCTGAATACTGTCGATCTTGGCAAAGTGAAGGGGTGTCGTCTGGCCGATGCAATGTGACTTGTAATTGAAAAAAAAAAAAAAACATGCCCAAGTTATTTCCCATGTAATTAGCATCTTCGATTCCTCGCCGCGACTGCCTTGGGAAAGCCACTAGGCAGAAGGCAACAGCCAACAAGTGGCCTCGCAGCCATTGTTGCGAGCGGGATTGCCCTCGCGTCATGAAGCGCGCAGCAATTGATACATACTTATGTGCCGGTATCAAGTAGTACATACATATGTATATAGGCGCAGCCGCGTCGCCGCGTTCGTCGCGTAACACCGCATTCGACAGCTTGTTGGTCAGAAGCAATGACATACATACTCCGTACTCCGTATATGTACCTAATGTATGGAGTATGCACGTAGTTGGGACCAGGCAACTGAATTCAAGTCCGCGGTCTTGCCGGTTAGGGCAAGGTTTTCCCCCGCCTCTTTGGCGACTGATAAGGACCCTTATTACGAATCGTAGCAAAGGCTCCACAGGGCCCTCGTCAAGGTTTTGTTTTAGACGGGTAACGAGCTACATACCTACCTAAGGTACCTAGATACCTACCTAAGATAAGATAGCCTGTGGGGAAGGAAATCAATGGCGGGAGCGTAGAAAGGACTGTGCGATTGAGATGAGTTGCAACGACGAGAAAGAAATAACGTAAAAAATACCTAGGAGAGCCGAGTACATATGTATGTAAAATATCTTCAACTGGTGTCGTGTGGTGAAGTCGTGACAGCCAAAGAAATGGAACAATGAATGAACGTCAGTTCTGAGTCAACCTGCAGAATCTGCACTGCAGCTTGCTGGAGCCGTCCTTATCGTCGCGTGCCCCGCGTTCAAGATAACGAAGCTAGACCCCTTGTACGGAGTAAGTTCTGAGCTTCTCCGTCTTGGACTCTTGGATGAACGTGGCCGAGCGAGCGATGAGACTCGAGACGACGATCAATATTCAATACATGACTGAAGTCGTACCTATCATGTATGTATGTACTCCGTACTCTGTGGTCTGTACACATGTGTCTACGACTCAGAGCTTTTACTCCGTACGTAGAACAACCAAGGGGTACATGTACGTAATGTAGCAGCCGGGTGAGACGTGCCCTCTGTCCTCGCAGCCGTGATCACTGATGGTACCTACTCCGTACATATTTACCTTCATACATACATATGTACATACTCCGTACATACATGTTACATGTACTCCGTAACATGACATAAAAAAAGGTGGCTGAATGGCGTCCGGTCTCGTTGTGAGCGCCCCGCTCCGCCCGGCTCCAGGGTTCCCCATGGACCCTGCTATAGGCAGACAAGAGTCAAGACAGACAACCCCGCGAAGGCAAAGAAATGCGTCTCACCAGCACACACATTAATAGCTATTCCCCCGTTCCCCAATAAACATATCCATTTCTCCATTTCCTTATTGTCCATCCTCTCCTCTCCTCCCATCTCATCCCATCTGTGCCGACCGCTGTCCACTGCCCAGGGACCAGCCGTCCATCCAGAGACTCTTCTTCTCTTCCTTTTGGGCACCAATTGGCCTTCCCTCGAGTTGCCAGCTCTGGCCACTTCCACCCTCCCTTGGCTCTCGGCATATTCAGGCCGCCTCCGCTGGCAGCACAAAGCAAGTTGCATCGGAAACAAGAATTGCCTCCACCTGTCACACGCCAAGCTTGTGTGAAGAATAAAATAAAAGAATAATAGAGTAAACCCCAACCCCAACCCCAACAACAACAACAACCCCAACCCCAACAACAACAACAACAACAACAAGCCTTGCCGGAAGCGCGGTAATCCCCCATCATCACGATGGAGAAACACGACGGCCATGTCGACCGCGACTCAGAAAGCGGCAGCGTCCCTGCCGAATCCACCGAGTACAACCTCGCAGAGCAGCACGACCAGCTAGCACGTGGCCTCAAGAGCCGACACATCCAGTTCCTCGCGCTAGGCGGCGCAATCGGAACGGGTCTCTTCGTCGGCTCCGGAAATATCCTCTCGACTACGGGCCCTGCGCCCTTATTCATGGCCTACCTGTCCATGATGCTCGTTGTCTGGGCCGTCATGAACAGCTTGGCCGAGATGGTGACATACCTGCCCATGCGGGGTATTACCGTACCGTACTTTGTGGACCGGTTCGTGGATCCGAGTCTGGGTTTTGCAGCGGGTTGGAATTACTGGTATGCGTATGCCATGTTGATAGGGGCCGAGGCCACGGCTGCGGGCATCATTGTCGACTATTGGGGCGCGAATGTGACTATTGCGGTCTGGATTACTATTGTCCTGCTGGTGATTCTGCTATTGAATATCATTGCTGTGAGCTTCTTTGGTGAAGCTGAATTCTGGTTCGCCAGTATCAAGCTGATTACCATTATTGGACTCATCATCCTGGGTCTCGTCATCTTCTTTGGGGGCGGTCCCAACCAGGACAAGGTTCTCGGGTTTCATTACTGGAACGATCCTGGTGCGTTTGTCGATTACAAGGTCGCGGGACCTACGGGTCGCTTTCTGGGGTACTGGAAGGCGTTTGTGTCCGCTGGCTTCGCCTTCATCACGTCGCCTGAGCTCATTGCCATTGCCGCCGGCGAAACGATTGATCCTCGCAGGAATATTCCCAAGGCAGCTCGACGGTTTGTCTGGCGTCTGGCTGTCTTTTACGGGCTGGGCTCTCTGGTGATTGGCATCATGGTGCCTTCGAATGACCCGACGCTGCTGGGTGCGGCCAAGGCAGGAAAGTCGGATGCGAGCGCATCGCCTTTTGTGATTGGCATTCAGAACGTGGGCATCCCTGTGCTGAACCACATTGTCAATGCGGCGATTCTGACATCTGCGTGGTCTGCGGGTAACTCGTTCCTCTACTCGGGCAGTCGAATCCTGTACTCCATGTCGCTGAACGGCCAGGCACCCAAGATCTTCCGCGCCACGAACCGCAACGGAGTGCCGTGGCTCGCTATTCTGGCTACGTGGGCGATTGGCCTGCTTGCCTATCTCAACGTGTCGAATTCAGGATCGACTGTCTTTACTTGGTTCAGCAATATTTCCACCATTTCGGGCTTTATCGCCTGGATTGTCGTCCTGATTACGTACCTGCGATTCCGACGCGCCATGGAGTTCAACAACCTCCTGAACTCTCTTCCGTATAGAACGCCGCTGCAGCCCTACGTGTCGTATGCGGCTCTCATCGTCATCAGCCTTCTCACCATCACGAATGGCTTTCACACGTTTATGCCCTTTAGTGCGCAAGACTTTGTGGCGGCCTATATCACGATTCCGATTTTCTTGGTCTTGTACCTTGGACATAAGTTGTGGTTCCGCACCTCGCTGTATATCCCCGTGGACAAGATTGATGCTGTGACGGGGAAGAAGGAGATGGATGAGCTGGAGGCGATGGAGCAGCCTCGAATTGCCAAGAACTGGCTTCAGAAGGTGTGGTTTTGGGTTGCATAGAAACGAGGATGATGAACGACTTGATGGACATGTTGGGAACGTTAACGTATGGGTTTCAAATTTTTCAAAATGGGGGAGATTTTTGGTGTTTTCGTTAGGGATAGGCGTGCTGGCCTTACAGCCCGTTGATACCCTGAACTTTGTATAGCAAGTTGATCTTGTCTCATTTTGTAGAAAGTTGGATATTGTCTCTTCTTGGGATGAGCTTTTTTTGAGGATAAGGCTCGGTCTTCAGTGTTCATATCGGTTGCTCTGCTGCCTCTGCAAGCTAAAACTTGTACGTATGTATGACGAGCTGAGCGTTCATGTTAGTCAGGAATTTGTCTCTTTTTAGGAATAGGCGAGTGTTATCTTATATCGATTGCTCTGCAAGCATTAAACTATAAGTATGACGAGTTGTAATCATTTCTTTCAAGTCGAGATCTTGCCTCTTTCTTCTTTTTTTTTTTTTTTTTTTGCACAGGGCGAATCTGGCCTCTTTTTATCGACTGCCTGATGCTGCCTTTGTTGACAACGTGACATGTCACACTGTACGCGGCGGTCTCAACTTTACCATAGACGAACCCAACTCGGCAGCTCAACGCGAAAGATCGTGGTAAGAGTTCACACCGCTGTCATGGTCCCAATATTTCAATGCAGTTTCGTGTAAACAGAGGGTTGCCGCGACATGCTCGTCGCTCTTGGAGTGGAATTGAACGCTGGAAATGGCCGCCAGTTGGTTGATACCTAAAAAGGGGGCGAGCGGTCAAGGAATGTTTCTTTCATGACAACCGAGCTTTAGGTTTCACTGTCCAGATGAAGTGCAATCCTTGCTGGCGGAGACTTGGTGCCGGGACCATCTGGTGTCAACAAACACGGCATGTGTATAACTTGTACCGTGCGAAGTAAACACAGGATGACCTTGCACTGAGCGGTGCTCTGCCATCTCGGCGTTCGCTTGTGTGGTGGCGCCAACGCCGAATCTCAGCGACAGACAGGGTGAACAATAGAGAAATTGCCCACTGTCACGAGGCCCATGGTTCCGAGTCACCACGAGACGGCATCGTGAGGCCAGCCAAAAGAGAGGGCGGTCTCCCGGTATACGGAGTAAGTGAAACACGAGCCCTCTCGTCGATGCATCAGACTGGAACCCGACCAACACACCTTGACCAAATGAAGGGAAAGAAAGAAAGTTCGGCCAGACGATATGTACCTACATACATACTCCGTACAAGAATGCAAAAGAAAAAAAAGACGTCAAATCAACATGACGTATGGTAGATCCATACCTGGTAAGACAACGGTCATCCATGCCATTTAATTTTCACGAACCGAGATCGCGATTCCCAACCCCTCGTCGCGCCTCCAACAAGCGCCGCCAAAGCGGACGAGCAGCCGCGAAGCGAAAACGAGTGAAATGAATGGAATCATGCCACCGACAGACCAATACCCAAAGCAGCCAAGCGTCGGGAACAAAAGTGTCAACTTGTCAAGTCCCGCAGAGACCAAGTGGAGTCGTCGCAAAAGAAAGACGCCAATCAAAGTAAGAGAAAACCCCAATCACGGTGCGATTCTGAGATTGTCGCAATTTCACTTCTGCAACACCCCAGTGACCAGCGACGCCAAGACGCTGGCAACAAGTTGCTGTGGGGGCGGGGGTAGAAAGGAATTCTGTCATTCCAAAAAAGCACAGCCAATAATAAGAGTACATATTCAAAAGGGAGACATGTTGATTCTTGAAAGTTGACTCCTTGAGTCTTGACCCTGACTTCCTGTGCTAGGCCGTTTTGATGCTTGGGCGCAACGCCGCATGACTCGATAGGAAAGGGGGGAACTTGGAAGGCATCGCGCCGGGGAGACTGTCACGACTCACGACTCACGACTCACGACTCACGAGCCGTTGGGATTGACGCGTGGGATTAGGGTGTGACATACCTTATGCGCGTCATAAATTACAATACAATGTACATATGTAATGCGACTTTTACGGGCCGCCGAGAGTCGAGACGAAGGGTGATCGGCGGCATGCATGGTGGGAAGTGGGAGGCGGCAGATGAAAGACCGTGACATACTCCGTATGTACATGTTGTAACACAACGCTATGCAATGCGGGTGGGCGAATTCAAGGGCGAGACGTGGAAGTTGGAAGAGGAGAGAGACTGATGAGACACATTGTTAGCAAACGAGACAAGAGTGTAGCGTCGAGAGACATAACAAGGCCTTTGCGTACGCCGTATGTACTACCTATGTACATACACACTCTGGATTCCGTTGAGTCGTTGACGCCAAACAGACAGATAGGTAGCCGCGCGCAGACAGGGACTCATCAGGGATAAGCGCATCTGCCTGTGATGCTGATTCTGCCGGCCGGCATCTTGCTTCTCGTCACTGGTCAGCCAGCAGATAAATTGACGAAGCGCGTTGCCAGGATTCATACGGAGTATACGGAGTATACAAGGTACTCCGTACATATACATAAATATGTACATGGTGAAATAAAAGTCGTCATGCGCCGCGACAGCGTGGGGGTCCTTTTGTTGTACCTGAGCCTGGTCCGTGCCCGATGCAAGGTACCCGCTGGACTCTGAGCCAAAGGCACGCGGATCTCGCCATCTGATTGAGCAGTGAAGCTATGTAAGTACTCCTCCGTATCTTGCGAACTTGTGATACCTACATATGTAGGTTACCTACTCCGTACATAAAAGACAGGGATGAGGCTGAAACCACCCCTGCGCGGGTCGCATTGTTACTGCTTTTTCCGTTGTGCCCTTATTTTGCTTCTAAGTTCTAGTTGCCGTCTTTGTGCTTTCTGCGGCGCCATAATTAGTTGGTGCATTTTAGCTTATTAGGGCTCATTTGGCCTCGTCCTTTGGCGCGCGCGCGAAGAACCCATTCTCATGTATGTACTTCGTATGTACTAAATTTGGCCCGGCGCCCTATCAACCTACATACCTGGTACCACACCCCCCCCCAC
>SRPX01000204.1:0-44315 GCA_018360215.1 Claviceps spartinae | reverse complement strand
ACTACGGCATCCGCGTCGGGTGGTTTCTTTCTCAGGGCTGCCGCCGCTTCTTCCTTGGACAGGCCATTTGTTGGGTCTGGCGCCGGGGGGGGTATACGGTATGTCACCGTCCCACGCCGGCCCTCGCGGGTACGACGCAAAAAGAGGGACACTTATTACCTAGGTACATGTACAGTGGCCCCGCAAAAATAACAACAAAACTTCCTCCACTTGATACATTTCAACGGGTGGTAAGCAAGTTATTGATGCAGTCAATTACTGAGACTTTATGATATTATAGACCCTGCTCAATGAAGCGTTTTTGACAATTGTGTGGCACGTTTGCAAAAATGTGAGAAAAAAAACCCCCCAGACGTGGTGATCCAAAAGGGGTCCGATACCTACCTATGGCTTTGGGCGTTATTTTTCCCGAGAGGCTGTACCTAGGTACCTCTCTGTAGACCAAGTGGGTTTCGAGAAGCGCAGCATCACCATGCACCTAGATAGGAGGGAAGGCACATATGTAGGTAGGTACACACGCACGCAGTACTGTGTAGGCACCTGGCACCTACAGCTTAACATACGACAGAAGCCAAGACCCCTGAAAACTCTTCCTTCCAAGCTGCAAGCTTTTATCAATGAGCCGAGGCTAGAATTTGATGTTGATAAGGAGCAAGCAAGTTTTCGCGCCCAGGTTTAACATGTGATGGGTGGTAGGTAGTATGTACCTAGCGTACCTAGGTATGTACATACAGGAGTGCCCCACGGAAACGCAAGAGTGGTCACTGGTCACATTAGGTACATAGCCCACCTTGCAGGCTGCTGGTGCTGTGGTCTGTACGGAGTACGTTGATGTCCGTTTGGGGGGCAGTGTACTTTGTGTAATTGGGTTCGATTGCTTTACGGAGTACAAAGGGGGTGTGTGTGTGTGTGTGTACTGAAATGGAAGTGTGTTTGCGGGCCTGGTGTCAAAACGGTCATGTTCGGCCGCCATGGCCGCCATGGCCGCCATGGAGCCAGCGGTGCGGTGCGAAGCGACAAGCGTGCTTTCAAAGAAAAACCTAGGTATGTATGTAGGTATGTATGTACAGAGTCACAGACTAACCCAAGGAAGGCCGGGTGAAGCTAGAAATTTGTGTGACAAGGTGCACGAAAATGGGTGCTCGTAGGATTTCATCACCTGCTACCTGACTAAATGTGATGAGCTCCATCATGACCCCTTTCAACACGATGTGTCGCGCAACTCTGCTTCCACCCCCCCAACACACACATATGTACATACATAGAAAAACACAAAACACCGGCGGCTAGGCTTCCTCCTGTACTCTTGGCTGTACGCGCCCGTCGGAGTGGCTCACCAGTTTGCGAAACTCGGTCGTTCTGCCAATTTGTGCGGCGGCGGGGCGGTCAGACGCGCCGCCCACGATTCGACATGCCGGCAACGATGCCGCTAGATACATTGTTGCCCATAGTTGCCCGTGGCAGTAGATATCGTCCATCTGCCGTTTGTGCGGATATCTTGTAGCCGTGATTGATCTCTCGCCCTCGCCCTCGCCCTCGTCCTTGCCCTTTTGAGAGAGCCAGAGCCGTTGCTCCTGGCAACGCTGCCAGGTTCTCATCGCGTCTCCTCGCGTCCTTATCCACAGCGCACCCCCCTAGCGTCATTATCGGGACTCGGTGTTGCGTGGTCCTCACCGGAAAGGACTATGTGATCGTGCCATGACAAAAGAGCCGGATTGAACCGCGTCTGGCAAGGGGCGAGTTGACTGGGCCATTGGAAACTGAGAGCCACGATTCCACACCCCCCTCCCAGCCCGTAGCTCAGATCCGCCTTCGCAGGCCAGCGCTTGCTAATAAGTTGGTGTGAGATCTGGCCGCCAAGACCCTACTATGCGGTAGGTGGCGCATAGGACGTGGTTTGGTGGCAAGCAAAGAAGTCGAGTATGGGAGCCGGTATGGATGGGGTACATGCGGCGGGCACCTTTGGTTAGTAGGTAGGTTAGGTAGCTAGCTGCTCGCCCAATTGACGAGATCCACGGACCACGGCCCAAGATGAGTCGCCTTGCGGACGTTCAAAGAGAACATCGTGATGGAAGGGTCCATCGCCCACGGAACGGATATGTTTCTTGGCTCGTCGTATAGACCATCGATAAACGTCATTGTATTCTTGTTGTAGTTCATCAAATATGTAATTTTCGCTCTCAAACACCGGGCCTTATTAGTTCGCTTCGGACTCTAATTCTCGTGACGTCGTTCGGTGATAAAAAAAAAGGGGGGGAGGGCGGCGAGGTCCCGAATTGCAACCAGGCAATTCTCCAGCCTGCTTGTCGTGCTTTAGGAGTCGACCTGCGAGAAAACCCTCATTCAGGGGAAGGGAAATACTGGACAGGGCGCCAGAGGCTGCGCAAGGCCGTCACACTCCCGCATTGGCTTGTGCTCTAGATGTGAATCGAACGGGTCTAGGTGATGCGAGTCGAGACCCGCGACATGTTCTGGCCCTGCGTATACCAAGGCTGGATACGAGTTCGGCGCACGCCCATGATGGTGGTGATAATCATCGAGCACGTCGAGTCCTGTGGAGGAGTTGTGCGCCACGGAAGAATGCTGATTGGAAGCATACCCATCATGATCGAAGATGGTGGACGAGCCGCTCCCAAAGTGCATGTCGTCGCGAGAATATGTGTGATCGAGGGGAGAGAGATAGTCGACTTCGCTGACGGAATCCACCGATGATGAGAGATCGGTTACGAGGGGGAGAGGAAATCTGGAGTACTTGGGAACGGCGTCGTGAGATTGCAACAGGCCGGACGCGTATATGCTGTTCCAGCCGTGCTGGAGGACTTGTGGTGACGGCGATGTAGCGTCATGGGTTGGGGTCTGGGTAGCGAAATAGTCGTAGTGGCCTGTCGCGGGAACAAACGAGTTTACCTGTGTCGGGGCCGAGCGAGTGAGAGACGACAAGATCTCGACGTTTCCATGTTGTTGGTGTTGGTGTTGGTGTTGGTGTTGGTGTTGCGGTGGAGGCGGTAGTGGTGGTAACGGTAGATGATGATAATGATTAGGAAGAAGCGGATGGTGATAGCCTTGTCTTGCGATGGGTTCTTGGTGCTTTATCCAATGTGCTGCCGCCCTTGTAACCGCGGAACGGGCTCGATTGCACGAAGAAAGCGCAGTTTTTTCGAATACACGAGAAACGGGAGGCGCCTGGGCAATTGGTAGGGAAAGCCCGCGCAGTTTCCCCCGGCTGGCCACGCCGACGCCCCAAGTTAACTGAGTCTTGTAGCCGGAGCACTCGTCTCCGATTTCGAGGCATTGCGAGCAGTATGGACGGCGTCTGTCGCACTTGACACCACTTCGTTTCGAGCAAGTGAAGCAGTCATCAGCCGCTCCTCCACCGGTAGTACGTCTTCTGCGCTTTCGAGCTGTGGCGGCGTCTGGGACGGCAGACACGGCTTGCTGCGGGAGAGGGGCCGTCATGATAGCACGGCGTGGATATATGTATATATATAACGTGGGCAAGATAGGTCTTGCGAAAGAGTTATGGGGGGGGGAGGAAGCAGTATGTCTGCCTGCAAGGGTGTAAGTTGGGCGTTGTAGAAGAAGAAGAAGAAGAAGGACGAGGGCACAATAGGGAAGGCAGAATAGCAGAGCAAAGCGCAAATTGATATAGACTCAAAGTAGCCTGATGGCGACCAAGGTTACATCCAGGAGATGATGATGAAAAGGGTGGTGAGAAGGCGACTGTAGGTAGGTATCCTGCCTGCCCAGTGCCGGCAACACAGTCAAGTGGTTGAGGTCAGGTCCAGCTCCGACGCGCCGTCAGAAAAGAACTACCTAATGTACAACTTTACAAGTGACGGGACCGTATTGCGGACGCCGGAAGGGCGCTTGTGCTAGGGGAGTCAACCGAGCCGGGGTAGATCTTGATTTCTCCATATCGTACGGAGATTGCATCCTTGCGGCAATGGGGTTGCAAGGTCAGGCTAGAAAGCGATGCCTGCCACTTCTGCTATGTACTTCCGCTACATTAGGTACTTCCCAAGCGTACCCAAGCTCCCAGACAACGACACAACGTGTGAGTGGCCCACTGTCGAAGAAAGACCAGGTTCCAGGTAAAATGACGGAGCAAGGGCCAGAAACCCAATGGTGTGGTGTGCGACTTGCATGTGGCGTGTGGTGCGTGTGGTGCGTGTGGTGAATCGTGATGCACATGCCACATGCGCGAACACAGACTTGAAAGTTGATGCACGCCTACCTAGGTACTTAGACTCATACACATATACGTAAGTACTGTACACATGCGCTGAATACCGGTATGTACTGTACCTACATACATAGGTACCTACTGAACAACAAGGGCTCGGATGAAGGAAGAGGGAAAAAGGAAAAAGGGGGTCCCGAAGCGACCGTCCGGCCTCCGGTGGTTGAGATTCGGGGCGGGGCCGTCTGAAGGGGTCATGTCTTGGCTTATTATAGGGACTCGGGAGGTATCGAGTCGATGTTGGCTCGCGACAATGGCTCTCAAAGTTTCACTCAAAGTTAGCTCTTGACAATCAAGACAAGACGAGACCGACAGACGCAAGCAGCAGACGCGCTGGAACCGCAGATTGGCTCGCTGAGGGAAGCCGAGCCGGCGAGCCTGCAAAGCCACGGGCCATGCGATGCATCGTCGCACACGAACGCGCGACACAGCATTCAGCCTTTGTACATTTGTATGTACGGTGTACCGTGTACAGGAGCACTGTTCGAGACTGTGCGTTCCCGAAAGGAAATCATGTTCCAACTTCCAGGCACTTCTCGTTCCGTTGTCGTGTACGGTGTGTCACCTTGAAGGCTTGGTCTGCCTCGGTGCTCGCTGCTGACGGCTGACCTCACCTCACTGATTTGTTCCAAGTTCCCAGAGGCTGCGAGGCTGCGACTCCAGTTCTCCGAATGGCTTCCCACCGTTCACAGCTTCCGTCGGCATCCAGAGTTAAAACTCGTTGACAGCATATCGAGCCCGCGTGGTGTCTCGTGGAGTCGTACCTCTTGTAAGCGTGCCGGAGCCCTGACCAACATTGAACAGACTCACGAAGACACCAAATCGCACATGTCGAATCAGATTTACCGCCGATAAACGACACCGGCACGAACCCCACTGGGCACCCATTGGCATCCGTTGACATCGTGGGCATCCACAGTCATCCGCAGGCATCCATTAGCCTCCCATTCGTGCTATCATCCAGTGGAGGGCCGAAAGAGCAGTGCAGGGCTCGCAGCAGGGCGCTTCAGGGCGCTTCGATGGGCGCTGCAGCTTCAAGAACAAGACGATATGAAAGCGGCGTCTGTGGCGGCTGCTTGTCACTTTTCGTCGTAGGATGCAGCTCAGTGTCCCATCCGAGGCGGCGTTGTAACTTTTTACTTGTGTGATGACATTTTTTGACCCATCTTGGCTCAAGTTTGAACTTTGAAGTCGTGCTTGTCCCGCTTTTGATTGGATCTATGTGATCTGATTGGCGCGCTGAAAGAGGGGCTCAGGGGAGCCACACGAACGGACGTGGCCTCCGTCGTCCCACATCATCGCAGGGTCTCATGCGTCGTCGTTCTTCTTTCTCCATACAATCGTGCTGCGACTCTGCAGTTCAGGTTGGCCCGCTGAGCCGTACTCTTATTACTCCGTACTCCGTACGTTGAGAGACAGTTACAACTTACAAGGACGACATCTTGTACCTACCCTTGGCCGTCGTTGACGTCGTTGAAGACGCTCCACAGCATACGCATCACAATTGAACCCACAAGTCATCCCCAATGCACATGTCGCCATCTCTCTCCGCCGACCTCTTCAGCACCCCGGCAGTCACGAGGCCCGAGCCTGTCGGTTCCCAGGAGCGGGGCCTCGGGAGAGGGGGCGGCGAATTGCAATGGATGTTCAACGAGGCTGGACAATCTTGAGGCTTCAGTGATCACGAACGAGGTTCTCCTCATATTCTTTTCTGTACAACAATAGCAGAAGTAGAAGAGGGGAACGAGATGACGCCGAATCACACGTGGCTGGAGAGGCTCGCTTCGTGATTCGCTTCTCCCCAACAACCTCGCCAACGAAGCAGAGTTATCCTCCTCATGCCTGAATGTCCAGCCACCCCCTTCTCCATCTTGATGGGATCCAGAACGGACGATTCAGCCAAGTCGAAGATACGGCGAATCCTGCCATCCTGCCATTATGCAGACCCAACTATGGCCCCATTTTCGCGACAATACCTCCTACTCCGTAAACCCGTGTGGAGTTGAGGAACAGCCTGCAACGGCTGCAACCGTTTTGCTGACTTTCTGCAGTGGCTTGCAGGACCTGCACCTCTGCCGCTTGACTCTACTAGCGTGGAACGACAGCACTCCAGTTGTCGAACAGTCACAGTCCAGCAAGTCCAACAAGTCCAACAGCGGCACATGGTGCTTAAGGCCAAGTCCTTTTGCATTCGTTTGCACAGCCTACGGTACGGAATACATACTGGTTGGACAACCCACCCACTCGGGAACAGGCGTTTCTGCACCTGCCCGGCAATGGCGTTACATTACCTATATGTACATACATATTGAGCATGAACAACCCAGGCACTGCTTGAGGCGTATTGCCAGCCAGGGACAGGGGTTCGGGCAATGATGGCCCATGCCATGCATCATCTGTTACCTGGCAGCGCGGCGCGAATACATACTCCGTAGTCTGTGTGTTTGGTCGATCCAGGTCTCAACATACAACCTATCATGGACCACATGAGGAAAAGATGCGCAAAACGCAGCCCTCGAGCCTCGAGCCTGAAGTCTGGAGCCTGGAGCCTGGAGCCTGGGGCCTGGGGCCTGGGGCCTGGACCAAGTCATGCTTCGTTATAGACTTCAAGCTTTTGATGGCCTTCCACTCACTGCAGTGGAGTGTTCATCTTATGAGCGTTGCGTTTCAGGCGCTCAAAACAATTCGAACGTTGCCTCTTGCCTGGTTGTCGTGATAGATCATAAGTCATGGACCTACGTAAGCGCAGGGGTAGACTCCAGATGACAGCCAAGGGGACGGCGCCTCGGCTCCGCGGCTTCCCTCGGACCTTTTCTAGAGCATCGGCATCATGCAGACATGCAAGGAGCCCCTTGTTCATAGAGGCGGGTGATCCATGCGATGCCATATTCTTTGCTTGCTTCTTGATCATGGCAGAGGCCGGGGATAGTAGATACAGCATCATCTGGAAAACCACAATAGGCTGTATCCCCGAAAGGTCCCCGAAAGGGCTGCGTCTTTAACAAGTCAGCCTCGTCATAAACATCCAACAAGTGGTATTCAGACGTGGCGGCTTGGGTCATTCTGGGGTTGCGAAGATGGACGATTTGCCGCCTCTGACTGTACCAGCAATGGCCATGAATCATGATGCCGTCGTTCACGAGGTCGGTTATGTGCCAGACTGTCCAGTCGGCCTGCCAAACCAGAGAGGCTTCTATCATTATAACAGAAGTTTGTTGTATCAGGAGTTCGGAGAATATTCCGTCTGCATCTATGGTCAGCTTGTTGCATACCGCAGCGTCAAAAATGAGCTATCGATGCACCATCTCTGACAGATGTAACGAGGTTCGAAGCCTCAAGAGTCAAAGCCTCGTTCTCGGGATCGGCTGTGGTGGTTGCGGGAGGCAGGGATGTCGAATCGTGGCGCAGGTCGGTTGGATCTTGGCAAAGGCCCTCTTGGATTCCATAGCGCATCCCAACACCAGATGTGACGCGTTACTCTGAAGTATTTGGAGCACCCATCATGATCATCATTCGTCGCATGTCACTGTCAGAAGCTCAGGTCACGACACGAGCGCTGGACCAAGACAGCCTCCCGCTGCAGTGGAAGCCGACAACAAAACGGCGCCTGTGGCGCTTACGCGTTTCAGATGCCGTAAGACGATGATGCATATACCTAATCCACCCGCTCTGTTTGGTCCTGGAGCCTGGAAGGAGGCATACGCACAGAATTTGTTTGGCACGTGAGGCCGACGATCATGGTGTTTCAACTTTCAACATGCACGGGCCGAGGCATAATGAACCCGTCAATCTCCAAGCTTGAGCTTGTCAGCCTGTCAACAGTGAAGCGTCCAGCCTGCTTCTCACCTGCTTACCGTCCCCAGAAGTAGTAAACATGGCCGATGATAAGCCAGCTCATTTACGGGATTCCGAGTCTACACGGCACCAATGGCAGCCTGGCAGAACAGAATCCGGGTAAAAGAAGTCAGTAGGTATGTACCTACCTAGTAGTTGCTCTCAGGGTGGCGGCTCCTGAGTAGAGATGATGGCCGAGATCAGATGATGACTAGGTAGTATAGCATCAGCCTCTCACTGGCTTGTACATGTGATGCCATCCGATTCGGTTCAACAAAGAGCAACACAACATGCCAAGTTTCAACTGCCGACCTCACCGACCAGTCACAACGTCTGTTGCCGCCGTTCCGTTTCCTGTCTTGGACCCTTTCCCCGCCCACTGACGAACTTCCCCGCAAGGAGGGTTCCCCCGGTTTCGGGAAGCCCTGTCCCCCTCCATCCCTTGATAGCGGAGGATAGCGCCGGGGGCTGGGCCCTGGCACGACACGAAAGGCTGAAGATGCATCGAAGCTTGCTTTCGAAGAGACATGGAACCAAAGGTGTCTTGTCAGACGCGCATGCAACCAGCTTGGCTCATAAAAATAGAAATAAAAAAAGCAAGACGTCAACGACGTATCGGTAAAGTAAAATCGCGATTTCGAGAAGGGTTCCATTGCGTTTTCGCGCGAAAGTGTGAGACAGGCAAACGCGTGTCATCAATTCATAAACTTCAATCAGCATTAGCAATCACAATCTGAATCACATCGCATCGACGACAATGCCCCAACGCTTCAACCCATCCTACATGTCTACCTCGTACGACAACGCCGTCACGGATCAGCGGCAAGGCATCAGTGTCGCATTCGACACGTGATGCAGGCAGGCCTGTAAATTGTAATGTAGGTAGCACGAGAAGGTAGCACAAAACTCGAGAGGGGGCTCCGTAGGCGAGTCGTTGAGCCGTTGAGACGCCGTTGAGACGTTGAGGCCCTTTGATGTGTGTTGTTGCACACGCAGTTTACTCCGCCGGCAGCCACACAAGGCATTGTGCTGCATCGCCGTTGTAACTTGTGGCCACAGACAAATGGCGCGGTCCGTCTTGGACACTTATTAGGTATATGTAGGTACTTGCCGCCGCTACACTGAGCGAAGCGTGTGCGACACTTCACGAGGTCAACTGACGAATATTTGGTATGTACATCTGAGTCTCTCGACATTTCCGCGATGTAGATGGCGATCCATTCAAGATGGATTAACACGCTGTAATAAGGCGATGACGGTTAGGCAATTTTCATACAATGTAAGGTCGTGTTTTAAGTGTATGTTGTACTCAGTATATATCATATACATGCTTTGCATCATGTCTTACGTGGCACAATCGAAATGCCCGATGCACATGAGACTTCGCTTTATTTTCCTCTTCTGCTCGGGAGAAGATGCCGAGGTGTCTCGGCTCTCGGACACGTCGAGATGCTGACTTTGCCCCCGGGTAGGTCGAGTTGTTCGAGTACATACATAGGTACATTGACGGATGGAAAGACAAGCGCCGAGGGAAGAACAGACTAACAGTCACCGACGGTGCTTGTGAAGATATTTTGATCACAGGTCCGGTTATTTTTAATTTCCTCCAACTTGTCAAGTTCCAAAACAAGGCGATGCAGGCCGATGTGTTGGTTCGGATGATTGCGCCAAAGAGTGTTGCGTCGCTTGCGTCTTTGTATTGGCCACTTCCCTTGTACGGCCTCTTCAATGGCTTCATTGCGTCACTAATGCACTCCTACATATGTACCTACATCCGGGATATCTAGGTACACTACCTGTTACATACTCAGATCAGTCCCATCTTTGCTCTCGAGTCTCCCTCCCTGTGTTTGCTTAGCGTAAGCTCTCCGCGTCATATGCCGGCTGCCGGCACCCATTCTCAGTGCTCACTGCGCTTCGATAGTAGAGGAAAGTAAGCTCAGGGTAATTGCGCCCGAATACATTCCACCTAGAGAGATGAGCATTGAACATCTACATGACATATTTTATTTTTGGCACGGTCTCGTGGTTCGAGGGAGAGTCCAAGATAAGCTGAAGCCTGAACAGTGAAGCCTGAGAACTTAGAAGATCATCTTCGAATAAGAAAACAGGTTTGCTCTCGGAGCTTTGGTAAGCTTACGGTGAGCACCGAGCAATCGCCCACTGCACCAAAAAGGCACGCTAGTCTTCATCCATAGGTTGAGATCAAATCGTCATTTGTGAGTATAAAGGAAGCCGGTCCTTTGCTTTTGCTAGGTAAAATTTAAAATGCGTTAGAAACGCACATTGTATACCCAATTGTCATGAGAATGATCTTGGTTGCGTAGATCATTGGCGTCGTCGGATCAAGCTTGTGGAATGCTTGTCGCAGATCGGTAGCTTGGAGGTAATAGCGGCTAGCCAAGTCATTGTTTCTTCAGGCATCGAGATTCGACTCTGTCCGCCGCTCGGATCAAGACTGACAGGTTACTTCTGCTGCTGCAGCCCCATGACCTTGTTCTCTCCTGGAGTCCAGTTCGCCCGGATGACCGCTGCAAAAAGAGCTCGCAGGAATATTGACGTGCCTAACTCGCAGACTGTTTCTTCCAAGTTCATCTTGCTTATCACAATCATGAACTCGGACCTGGCCATGGAATCCAATTTGGGGCCTTGGGCGAGAACATCCAAATCCAGGCTAAGATTCAGTCTTCAGAGTCCAGTCTCCAGAGGGCACCCCAATCCGCAATTCCGCATCACTGAGCAGAATCTCACCTCAAGATATAGAGGGGATTACGAGTAAGCGTTGCAAAATCAGATCTCAGGATCAGATAGTTTTTCTCGACAACGGTTCGAAGGCTCGAAACATGATCGGCCTAGTCACTCAGACTCCAGAGTCTAGTCTCTGGACTCTAGTTACTAGTCTAGAGACATTGACTTTTAAGACAATATATCAGAGCCAAGTTCCTGTTGCGACATCTACCATATAGAAGGGCTGATAGAGTGATGTTGCCTGGGCCTTGATTTGATCAATTGGTCTGAACCACGAAAGTTTGTGGTTCCAGGTTTACCAGAGAACACCCGTAGCCCCTTCTGGCTTCATCCACTTCAAAGTTCACCGAAGTCAGAGTCCAGACTGAGACTGTCATCCAGGTATAGGTCATCAAGAGAATTAGCACTCCTGAGTCCTGACGACCTAGGTCATACAGGTAACAGGCTAGACCCCGAATCTGATCTGACTGATCAATGATTCAATACATTATATGATTATATACCAGTTCGACTGTCACTTCTCGATGAAGTGGATAAAGGCCGAAGGAAGATATGTACATATGTCGGAACTTCGAAGCAGCGGACCCTTCAACGTGGCGGATATTGCAAGTTTGCAACTTGCATCTGCATATAATTATATGATATGTGCCCCTAGCTTCTTCGTAGGCTCGGCTATTGTAATTTGTTGGAAGCATTATCCAGGATTCCAGAATGAAGTCTACGGATCTGTCGTGGACTTTAGTTCAAGAAAACTCCTCTGGGCCGAACTTTCCGGAATCCGCACGGCTCAACGGTGCGTGTGGCGATACTCCGTCCAGTGTTCCCACGGCCCAACGAGCTATGCAATATCAGTAATAGTATGCATGGATAAATTTGCTCAAGTGACCACTCAGCTACTGGCCAAGAACAAGCACTATACAAGAAAGCATTGAGATATTGGTCTGTTCAAATTCAGCTACCAATACGTCGTGAAAGTGATCTTATCCTCAATTTGTAAGGCCAGGTACTAGGCAGAATTCCGCGCGATAGCAGTGAGTTGTGAGTCGTGAGAGCGAACCTCGGGAGCTCCCGGAACTCGGGAGGGGTTGACTCTTGAGATCCTTATCTATGCACCCCGATTCTAGTTTCAACTTCATGTGTATGTAGCCAGGAGCCTAAAAACGATGGAGGAGGTAGATCGCCCAAATTTCTACTTGCAGTGGCCGAAGAAATTAGAATCGCGGATGATTTGAGAAAATGCGCCCAGTATTTGCTGATCGAAGGGTAAGGATGGTAGCTTAGGCAGATTCATCGGATGAGGTTCCTAGTTCTCCTCAATAACGGATTGCTTTGCCGGGTATTTAGGTCGAGCGAGGGTCCTCCGTCATGGGCTGCTCAGTGCTGAGGCTGAGATAGGTAGTAAATGCGAATATGTACATATGTACTCCGTATGTACCGGGAATTTGTCCAAGATTGTTTATTACATAGATATCTGAGATCTGTGCTCAATTGTGCATCTCTGCATGCGAACTGGCCGTCAATAGGTCCAAGTGAAGTTATTGCGTGTGGTCGTCCAGGATGGCCCAATGTGGCGATTTGGATCTCCTTCGCCAGCGCGGCCCATCATCCATGACCCAGAGGGGTTGTATACATACATACAGGCTCATACAGCTCAAGCAGTTCGAGGGGTCCCCAACCATTAATCGAATGGTCTGGGCCTGATAGGTCAACCAGCAATGAAACCGACCAGCTGTTAAACGAAGTAGCTTTACAGGTCAAGCAGCAATGCATGTAGCCTCGCCGATCAACAACCTAGCTGACATTCACTTCATACATCAAGAAACAATAAAGGTGTCAACTATCGGTCTAGATGAATTAGACCTACATACAGTATCTCTGATGAGGATGAGGATGATGATGATGGGCTGAACCCTAAGAAACAGTGAGCGAGCAATGAATAGATGGACAGCCACCTGGTAATGTTCTCGCAATGACGCTTCTCAACGTCGAGACTCGAGGACCGCCCGTGCCGGCGGCGTGCAATCTGACTCAACAGGACCCCATTAATTGCCATCCAACTTCAAAGGTCGCCAGAACCCAGCTTAGCCTTCACGAGCTCCATCAATCAAGATACATTGACACACATCGTCGTCAGCCAGCCCAACGGTAACAAGTCGCGCCACGAAATACATATTCCTCAACGGACCTGGGACCATCCATGAAATCGGGGTTTCCGTCCTGACCTCTCCCACTGCCCAGTCTGTCTTTTTCTCTTCTTCTTTTCTCCTCATCTTTTGCGGCTCTGAACCAGATCTCACACTTCGTCACTGACAATGACAAGAGAACTGAAAAATTCTGACATTGAACATCCAGAAAGTCACATACACGTCAACATCATATCACCCAAGGAGATCCATCCCAGAACCCCCATTACGCATAATTCCACAATCACCAAGCCAAGCGAATCTGACTTTTCAGCTCAAAGCCTCAGACTGTGTCAGACAACAGCCGCCAAGTCATTAAGATGAGAAAGAAATGATATAACCCTCAATTAGATAAAATAAGAAATACGCAAAAGATTGTATTGTATAGGTATCCCAACAGGATCTATGCCTTTTAACAAAAGTCCAGAGATATCCACACACATCGTCTATCCAAACGACAGAACCCATTAAGGAAAAAAAGGGAAAGAAAAAACACAAATCGCAATGTCCCAAACCGGTTGGAAGTCCCGCTCTACCAAGCAACCATGGCCAACGCACCCAGCACCACCGCGCCAACCACGGCAGACATACGAGATGATGTCGCCGCGCCGGCTGTGACGGGCGGGGAGTTGTAGGCAGTCGTTATCGAAACAAAACCGGTAATGGTGCCGATGTCGGCCGTGGGGGCAGGGCCGGCGGGTGACTGGGGCACCTCGGCAGGAGTTGTCATCACGGGAGGCTGAACGGCAGGACCCGTCTTGGGAGGCAGAGTCTGGACAGCAGGAGGCATGATACATTCGGTACCGCAGCCGGGGATGGGAGTAGGCTTGTCGATCATGACGTGGGGCTCGATGGTCACAACGTAAGTGTTAACCACCTTATCGCCGGGCTTGCAGCCGGCCTCATTATTCATACAGTCGTGTGTCAAAGGGACGGTGTATACGGCCGTGGATTCGGGACAGACGTAGACCTTGGAAGTGATGTGTTTGGTGACCTTGCCCTTTTGGCAGTCAGGGCCAGGGCACGAGGGCACGCTGTTGCTCGGCATGGGCGTGATGGCGGGCAGCTGAGGCGTAGTCTTGCCAGCATTTCCAGGACACCAGGTCTTCACGGCGACGATGGTCTCGGTAGTGACGGAGCCCACCAGACAATTCGTGACATACGCGGGACAGGCGGTGATGGTGTGAAGCCTCGTGGTGGTGTAGGTCAAGGTGAGCGTGGTAGCATTCGCGCCAGCACTTGTGTCGTTATACCTCCCCATCGTGGGCAACGTGGGGAAAGGCTTGTCTGTGGGCTGGGCCGTGAGGTCGGTTGCCAGGTTTCCGCTGTCGTTGCTGTTGCTGCCCGTGGACTGAGCCGTGAGGTCGGTTGCCAGGTTTCCGCTGTCGTTGCTGTTGCTGCCCGTGGACTGAGCCGTGAGCTCGGTTGCCAGGTTTCCGCTGTCGTTGCTGTTGCTGCCCGTGGACTGAGCCGTGAGCTCGGTTGCCAGGTTTCCGCTGTCGTTGCTGTCGCTGCCCGCGCTGTTGGTCGAGCTGCTGGTGGCCATGCTATCTTTCTGATTTCCAGTAGTGGTGGCCGCATCAGACGTGTAAATAGCAGTGTTGTTCCTGCCAGCTGGGATCAAGGACAACGTCGAGGCAGATGCCGCATCTGACTGTGTCAAACTGGTGTTTGAACCGTCAATAGGCTGAGCAGCAGCAGCAGACGAGGCGGACGTGTTGATGGTGGTGCTGTTGCTGCCGTATGCGATCGTGCGGGACGTCGAGGCAGATGTCGTCGCAGGCTCTGACGAGCTCGTGGTGATGGTGGCGTTTATGAGGCTGAGGCTCATGGGCGTGGACATGGCAGTGGTGGTGGTATTCACGAGGGCCATTGGGGCCGAGCTGGAGGCCATGGTGGTCTTCGTTGCAGGCTGTGTCGAGCTGCTCGTGGAGACGGGCTTGCCACAGTCGCCCTGGACAGAGGGAACAGCATCGGGACCGCTGCCAATGGCGAGCAAGGAAGAACCACAGTCCTCATTGTTGCCAATATGGACTTGGCGGTTGTCCATATCATACACAACGTAGGCGGCCCGCAGGAACGTGTCGCCAAGGACGGGGAACTTGTCATCGGGGATGACACCGAGAACACAGAGGTCGGCAGACTGCTTCCAGATAAAGTCATTGAATGGCACATTGATCTCGGTCTTGCCGAACTTGAAGTTGACGGTGCCGTTCTGCTGACCGACGTTGCAAGGCACTCGGTACAGGCCCGAGTTGTCATCGGAAGGAGGCGGCGTGACTCCAGGGAAAGCATCCTTGATCTTGTTGAAGTGGTCGGTGGAGAGGGAAGAAACCGTGTAACCGCTGTCGAGAAGTACGGGCTGACCATTGACCTGGTCAAAGATGACAGTGTTGGAGGCATCATTCTTGGTAATGGAAACGCCGTCTAGGTACACCCAGTAACGGGTGAGCTTGTCAGGGGATTCGGCAGCCGGGATAATGGGACGCTTCTCCAGATAGCCAGAGAACTTCTTGGTATCGATGCCGCCAAAGACGACGGAGCCGCGAGCGCTCTCAATGGAACGGATGTCGAGCGAGAAAGCACGACTCTTGATGAATTTCTGGGACACCATGTTGTCTAGGATCATGGGGTAGTCGCTAGACCAGCCCTTGAGCTGAGGGCCAGCACCCATGATTCCGGTGACGGCGAACTCACTGTCGGTGGCGACGCCGAACAACTGCTGGCTCAGCCTGGCGGAACCGATCTGGACGTAATCGTAGCCGTACTCGAGCTGGGCGAAACCGGTTCCATAGTTGATTCGGTTGGTGATATTGGTGTCGACATAAGTTTGACTGCCGTTGAAGCGACCATAGGACTGGCAAGATGCAGGATCGGTAGATTTGCTGCAGACAGGGTTGATCCAGAGCTCGGCCGAGCCAGTATCGAAGTTGACGCTCACGGGTTGAGGAGGAGTGCCGACTTGAAGCTCAATGGAATAGAAGAAGCCGCTCTGTTGAGCGTGGACAGCAACGTCCTGCTGTCTTCGGTGAATGTGTTTTGACGGAGCACCGGGGTTGACCGTGATGGGATATCGGAGCATACCGGGCTCTTGACGCATCTTGTTGTCCATGGGGACTCTGATGGCCTGGGCCACCAACGGCAGCACTGCCAGGGACAATAGAGAGGACACCATGATGACAGGTTAATGCCCTTGCAAATGGCAATGGCGAACCTTGTGTATGAAGTGTAGATTATGTGTATGTCGGCATAAAGAGTGACCGACACAGGGGGTTTGGTAAAGAGCTGTTTCACGCGCGCAAACGAGACTGAATCATGCCCTGGCCGAAATGAAGAAAGGAACGAATGGACGGACGAATCGAATCGGATGGACGAAGCTGGCAGTGGCGAGAATAAAAGAAAGAAGGAAGAGATTGTAAAGCAATCCAAGAGAGTGACGAGAGAGCAAACAACAGAGAAGCCAAAGCCAAACCCCGAACACGGACCGATGGGAATGAAAAGAGGACGGAGATGCAGGATGAGAGAAGAGTGGAGGAGAGGGAGCAGAGGAAGGTTGTATCATGTACATATGCGTGTGGACGGACTGTGGAGGAACCATGTCCGCCCGTCCAAGACCCCCAAATCCCCAAACCCCCATGGCGCCATGATTCAGGAACTCCTGTGCGCAAGCGACACCCGCCCCTTGCAGAGACGAGAGAGACGAGCACATTGGTCCAAAACAAGGCGAACAAACACCCGGAAACAAAACGGGCTAGCAAAGGGCAGTCCGTCGAGAAGCCCCCGCTTCGTGAATCGTATCACAGCAAATTATTATACGCAAAACGCACAGCAAACCACATGCATGATACGGTATAGGTACCAGGTACCTACAGGCTTACTGCAAAAGGCTACTGCAAAAGTGCACAACATGTACGTATGTATGTATGTAGGTACTTACTACTCCGTACTGCATCTGCAATAGGGGCATCGACAGATTCGACACATCGGCAGCCAAGCTCATGCCACACTGCGCACGTCATCGCATGAGAAATGAAGAGCGACAGCGAAAGACGCCGCTGCGAACGCAGCCGACGCCGCCAAGCGGACCATGGCCGGCTACTGCAGGAACCAAGAGGGGCTCGGGTGGAACAGGGGTCCGACCGCCAGCTGGTAAAGTGACACTCCGAGTGGCAGACAGATGACTGACGATTGGCAGACCGCACACAACAGAGCGGGTCCCTTCCTCAGGGGAACGCGGCAGGGAGACGCGCCAAGTGGATCCCATGTACCCCACCATCGCCCAGGAACCAGCCGGCCTTTCGATAATTCAATAATTCCATCCACATATTACGGAGTATGGACAGCAACCACCCGTTTCAGATGCTGCACGCCCACCCGCGCTCGCACTGTCCGTTCCTGCCCTTGGCCATTCTTGTCCTTCGCGGGTCCCTTTTCTACTCGTAGTCCCCGTGCGCATTTGCCATCTATGATTTCACCCACTCCACTCATCACGCCTCTTATTAATAGTTCGATATTGCCTCTCTCATCAACAGCCGCGCCTTGTCCTCTTTTTTCCCGTCTTCACCGGGTCATTGAGGCATACGCGCGACGGGAAGGGGCATGGCCCACGCCAGAATGGGGACCTAGTATCGCCATCGCCATCAGCATTGTCTTCTTCTTCTTCTTCGTAGGGGAGGGGCGGGAACCCACCCGGCGCGGCGCAGGACGCGGCATTGACTGGCTATCGCGGTTCCTGCGCCAGGACCATGGGCGTGGACTGCGAGAAAGGGGCGTGAACTGAGATGCCGTATGCGCAGATGATGACTACAGAGTACGTGGGAAAGGCTTATTAGCTGCTTCGTTCTCATCTGCGGTCCTCGTGTTTGCTTTTTCGATGGAGTGCTCGACAAAATGGTCGATGTGATTTCTTGAATACTACAATGTGATACATAGGTATAGGTATTACATGTAGAACCATCGTTATATGTATGTAGCCCACTGCGAAAGTGCAATGACAGTCTCGTCCAGTCTCCGGCCTCGAGGAAATACAAGCACAATGTCCTACAACCATGCATGCCACCTGTGATCTGTGTTACATACGGAGTAGGTACCTGGTACTGCCCATCCCGCCTCCAAGAAACATAAGCGACAGGATTCCGTCCGCCGCCAAGACTTTGTTTCGAAGACCTCTGCAGTGAAGGCGAAGCCCACAAATTCCTACGATGGGAATGAGCTCGAGGGGGGGTTTCAGTTTCAGCGTTAGAGAAATTGCATTTGGCTTTTTTGGTCTGCTAAGACTCTTAAAGCCTAGGTTTTGTCCCCTTCTCCTTGCCTGCCACCTGGGCAATGCTACCGCTCCACGTTGAAGAATTCTGGCATTGGGCAATGGTGCGTACGTTAAAAGGAAGTGCACGTATGGACAAGTCACAATGGACATACATACATATCTACATATCTTGTCTGCGCCTGCTGTGTCTTCTGTCTCCTCTCCATCGGAGCCTCAGAGCCTACGGAGTAGAGGTTACCTCAGAAGTTAGCATAGCCGCATCTTAATCTCAATTTAGCGAGGTTGGGATCTATCATCTGTTGATGAACTGTTGAACATGGCCCCAGCTTTGCCAAGAACCAGGAACCTACGTATTACGGAGCATAAACATTCCTAGGTAACCGTACATGGATGTATGTACTGTGGAAAATCTATATTTGTATTCAAGGCCATGCATGACGTCTTTCTGCAATAGGGGTTACTGGTCAAGACCGTGTCATCCATCAACTCTCAAGACGAAATGCCATTTGGGTTCATAATGCCCTACATATCCTCGTGTCATCTCTATCACTACTGCAACATGGTAACAGTGCCGATGTCCTGCTTGATGTTGTGTTGTATTCGGTGCGCCATCAAGTTGCAGTGAGCAATGAGTTGCATAGCGTCCTGCTCTTGTTGTGCCATCTCCATCGTCGCGCGCCATTGCAATGCATGTATATCATACATGATACGCTATGTTACGCTCAGTAGACGCCCGAGTCGAAAGATGGTTAACCTCCAATGCTGCGATGTATGCAGAGTCCAGACTCTCGGCCAAATCGATCACGCCTCCACCTCCAAGGCTCCAAAGTCCAAACACAAAGGTCTTCTCATATGCATCATTATGCAGCTCTGCGACACAATATCCTCCACCGAGCTCGTCTCTGGGCAACGCAGCAACTCCGATGCTCCAGTCTGGATCACACGTAAATTGCTGTTGGGTAGTACTCCGTATGTCATCTTTGATCTTGAATCACGCTTACGGAGTAGATGTCGTAGCTTTTCGAGATTTGTGTTATTGAGTTTTGATCATAGTTGCTCTGAAACAATGTAAACAGTGTCTAATTAGCACAGTGTCGCATTGTAAAGTCCTCTCATCACAGTCTCTCAAGTTCTCAACACAGTCTCTCATCGCAGCCTTCACCATAGTCTTATTACTCCGTAGTCTTCCATAAAAATCCCATTACGGAGTACAGTGCCATCGCTTATTCCGTCAGAGTCCCATCGCTTGTCCCATCAGTTTTTCATTACAGTGTCTCTCATCACATCTTCCTCAATCTGATTACGTCTTCAGTTTGATAACACCTACTTCTTCAACTCCTCAAGAATCGGCTTCTCCAAGGTGGCAGGCTTGGTAGTGCTTGCCCAACGACCCTTGACGGTACCATCACGGCCAATGAGGAACTTTTCAAAATTCCACTTGACGCGCTTCAGTCCCATCAGGCCAGGCTGCTCAGCCTTGAGCCACTCGTAGAGAGGGCTCGCCTTATCTCCGTTGACATCAATCTTTTGCATGATGGGAAAGCTCACGCCGTAGTTGACCTGGCAGAAGTTCTGA
The DNA here is from genome assembly GCA_018360215.1 of Claviceps spartinae. NCBI lineage: Eukaryota > Fungi > Ascomycota > Sordariomycetes > Hypocreales > Clavicipitaceae > Claviceps > Claviceps spartinae. The sequence goes on along the minus strand of SRPX01000204.1, from coordinate 24,468 downwards.
ATCTCGTCGCTGCTCCCGGGCTCCTGGCCACCAAACTGATTGCAAGGGAAGCCGAGGATCGTAAAGTCTTCGGGATAAGTCTCCTTGATGGACTTGTAAAGCGTCTCGAGACCCTCAAACTGCGGGGTGAAGCCGCATTTGGACGCCGTGTTGACAATGAGAACAACCTTGCCCTTGTAGTCTGCAAGGGAGACTTCCTGGCCACGCTCTAGACACGGTGGGGTAACGTGTGATTAGCACGGGTCTTTCAGATCTCAGAAATCAAAAGCCTGGGGAAAGCGCATGAGGGGGGGGGTTCAAGACGAACTGTCAAGCGGCTTGAAATCGTAGAAGCTCGTCGCGGAGGCCATGGTTGCGAAAGTGCGGGGTACTTGAATCGAGGAGAATTGCTTCGCGGCGCAATGCTGGGAAAATAGATGAGGTCGAGAGATGCCGCAAACTAGAGAAGAGGCAGCAGTAACGGAGACGAGTGGCAGAGTCTGTGTTAAAAGCGATGCTCTTGCGATGGCAGCTATGGAGGTGAGGCGAGCTGTGTGATGACAAATTGCGTGGCGATGCATGGAGGCAAGGGAGGTCCGGACTCCGAAAGGGAGGAACACGGGACAAGCGAGAAGAAATATGCCGAGCGGTTCCTTGGTCACGTCGCAGTCTCTCGTTGGAAGATGCTGTGAGTCCTAACTCCTGACCAATAGATTCGAGATGCTGTGGAATCACAAAGAACGCCTCGGTTGCTGCAGTTGCCAGTCGCACGATTCCAGATTCCCATTGCCAGCCATTGGCAGGGACGGAGCGGGCGGATCTCCCGGCTTCTCTAAGACGTCACCAGCTCCGTTGCGTCACACAATCGGAGAAGCACCGTCCACCCATCAATGGCTTTATCATGACTGGGTACCTAACCTCAATCATCTCTCGTATCCTTGAGTCGACTATTTCCATTTGCGATGTGCCATGGCAAGCACGAACTCCGTCAATTACTCCCTCCTTCTGCCCGAGAGTAGCAAACAACTCGTCAAAGGTTGGGGCGCAATGATTGGTGCTTCGGAATGGCGCAGGCACAGTGCACACCTGTCACGTCATAGAGCTGCGAGACTGCGTCCGCGCCGGCAAAGTACCCGCCGATAAGTCCAGATGACCAAACATGACCAGTTTGCGTCAAGTTTACAGTCTCTGCATTCCTAAACCTGAGCTGCGCCTGCTATCACTCAATCTATGTATCATTTACTCCGTACAGCAGCTTGACTCATCAGTCTTGTCCGCCTCTTTCAAATCGCATAGCATGGAGGGAATGCGCAACATTGTGATAGTTGGTATGGCAATTCCTACCGATCCTGTCATACCTAGATCATTGGAGTCCCGTATTCTAACTTTGCTTCCAGGCGGCGGCGTTATCGGCTGTACAACGGCCTACTATCTCACCCGACATCCCAAATTCAATCCGGCTCGTCATACCATTACCCTTCTCGAAGCTGGTGCCTCTCTTGCGTCTGGTGCTTCAGGCAAAGCGGGCGGCTTGCTGGCCCTATGGGCCTACCCAGACTGTATCGTGCCGTTGTCATACGAGCTACACGCCGCTTTAGCTGCTGAACACGACGGTCCCCAGAAATGGGGCTACAGGGAACTAAAGTGCGGCTCAATCGAAGCTGTTGTGTCAAACCAAAGGCTCAGCAAAATGCGGCAGCCTAAACAGCACGACCAGGGAAAAGAGTGGGAGAAGCTGCCGAAGCAGGACGCCGCCGCACAGGACAAGCTAGAGGAGGGAGTATTACCAAAAGATTTGGACTGGGTGAACCGAGATCTGGTCACCAACTGGGCCGAGATGGGAAGCCCCGGGACAACCGAGACTGCGCAGGCTCATCCGTTGCACTTTACCATGGCCATTGGTCAACTCGCGCAACAGGCTGGCGTGCATATGAGGATGAATTGCAGAGTCGACAAGATTGTCACTTTGACTTCATCTCCAAAAAAACACAAGATTGAGTACCTCGATCGCAACACAAGCGAGACGAAAGAGCTGGTCGACGTGACGGATGTCATCGTAACCGCTGGCCCGTGGACGGGAAAGCTCCTACCTCGATCCAAAGTAGAAGGATTGCGAGCTCACAGTGTCGTTTACGAGGCTGATGTGTCCCCTTATGCCATCTTTACCGAGATCCAGCTACCCTCAGATTTTGTCCCTGAACACCGTGCCAAGTTGCAACAGAAGAGGATACACAAAAATCGGGTTGATCCGGAAATTTACGCCCGACCATATGGCGAGGTATATGCATGCGGTAAGTGTCACAGAGCCACAAACTTGCATGAACATTGTGCCGAGTAAGTTGAAACGTGGCAAGCATGCTGACATTCCTTCTCCTCAGGTGAACCGGACGTCGCGATCCCACTGCCAGACACGGTCGATGAGGTGCAATGCGATGAGGCTCAATGCAACGACATTATCTCGTACATCAAGATTCTGAGTCCTGTGTTGGGTTCGGCGACCATCAAAACGAAGCAGGCGTGCTACTTGCCGCGGCATATGCGATTCGGCCAGGAGAGCGGCCCCCTGATCGGGCCGACCTCCGTTGAGGGGCTCTGGGTAGCCGCGGGGCATACATGTTGGGGAATTCAAAACGGTCCCGCGACGGGCAAGTTGATGTCGGAGTATATATTTGACGGCGCGGCGACGAGTGCCAATATTGAGAAGTTGGATCCTAGGAGATTTAAGGTGTGACATTTGAAATCAAGCCGTATACCTACACGTGGAGAAAGTAATTTGTACAAAATCCAGTGTAGATAACTTAGTGTCAGGGTATACCTATGCTTTACGGGTGGCAACAGGTGCCAATGTTGAAATCCCCATGTTTCCAGATGTGATAGTTCAAGCTATGCTTGCGAGGTGATTGAGACGATCCAGGGACCAGCACAGGCAAGATGTTGCCAGGACTCAGGAATCTTGACTGCCGGCGGCAAAATGCTAGCGGCGATAGACTGGATTTCAGAGCTTGGTGGTGTGCTATTCGGATTTTCTCACTCGTCTGGCACGAACACATCTAAAGGTGTGATGGGTATGTACAGCCCTCGAGCCCTCGAACCCTCGAACCCTCATCAAGACTTAGCGCTGGTCGTTACATATTTAGTGAAGGCATGGGTGAATCGTGATCGATCAAGTCGCGATGACAGATCTCAGATCTTATTGGTTCCGCCACAACCCCACTCTTCTTATCGATATCGCGCGCGTTATCGATAAATCGCCGGGCAGAAAATTTGGGGCCCATTCTGATCTGGGCGCTGCGAAGTTCACCACCGAACTGTCTATTCACGTCCATCAATCCAACCTACCACCAACCCTATCGCGAATTGAACAAAAGGAAAGAAAGGAGAATTAATAAAGTGGAATAATGGGCCGTGAACTACAAAAGAAAAAGCGCCGCTCCAAGCGCCAGCCAGTCCGGCAACCCAACAAGACCAAGAAGATTCTCAATCCACGCGGCAACAACATCATTGCACAAAACTGGTAAGTCGCTCCTTGCCCCCCAAAACACAAAGAGAAATAAATTTGGACCCCGTAAAACCAATCCCCGAAACAAATGTCATCAAATCTGCATCCAGTATCTTCTAACCCGCTAACCCCTCCCCCCAGGAACAAGAACGAAACCCTCGCCCAAAACTACCGCCGTCTCGGCCTCCTCGCCCGCCTCAAAGCCCCTGCCGGCGGCACAGAAAGGAAACTCGCCACCGGCACCAGCGCCAGCACCGTAAATCCAACCCTGGCCATCTCAAAACATGACCCCTTTGCCATCTCAAATCTCGACAAAGCCATCATCTCCGAAGCCAAAGTCGAGCGCGACGCAGACGGCAAAATCATCCGTATCCTAAGCCGATCACACATCGAGAAGGCGAACCCGCTCAACGACCCTCTCCGTGCTCTGGACTCTGATTCTGAGGCTGAGGATGCAGACGGAGACGGAGACGCAGACGCAGAGTACCCTGCATGGGGTGGTCTTGCGGAGAAAGAAGCCGCAGAGGATGCGAACACGACGGATATAGTGCGGTCGTTGATTGAGGAGTCGCATAATCCGGCGCCGAAGATGAAGAGATATCAGAGTGAGGCGGAGAGGGAGTGGTTGCAGAGGCTGGTGGATCGGCATGGGGATGATACGGGGGCGATGGCGAGGGATTTGAAATTGAATCCTATGCAGCAGACTGCGAGGGATATTGCGAAGAGGTTGAGGAAGATGCAGGAGGCGTGAGAGTGGTGGATGATCTCATGGAGGGGGTTGAAACCTGGAGGGATTATGGAAGGGGGGCTCACATACATATATAGGTGGCGTTTTGGAGTTTTTTTGTTCTTTTGCGTATCTACTCACTCTTGACGCTTCTTCTTCAGTCTCTTGTTTCATTGAAAACTCTTGCTTCCATGGAGATTAGATGTGGGACTACATGCTATGTATGTCTTCTCCGCTTCAGTATCCTTCACCGGGCGTTAGATTTGGGGATGATCGCTCGTCTCTTCCTCTTGTCTCTGTGTCCTACTTTACGGTCTCCCTTGATTGAACATTCAGTTATGGAATGACATGTTGCTTTTTTTCTCCTCCGTCTGTGCTACAAAATCACCGTCTATTTTTATTGGACGCGAAACAAGGAGATTTGGGGATTCAGTGTCTCTCCGTCTCATCGTCTTCACCATTTACAATCAACACAACAAGCCAGGGTCTTGTTGAGAGGGCATGGGAATTCGGGGATACATTCTCCTTTTCTTACCGTTTTGACATTCTTAAGTATGACGCGTTACACATCAATGCTCATTGAAGCCACGGCCATTGCCAGAGAAATGAAGACAGTGGTAACACAAGGCAATCGCATCATGTATACATATGGGAGCGGCAAGTGCCCGCCGACGCGTGCGCAGAGACACGCGCATGTCAAGTTCAACTCCCGAGAAGGTATTTCGCGATGGACGCTCACATGGACTGTGGGAGGTCAGATATCGAAACCGTCATCATCCAAATCCTAGCTGGTAGCGCAATCTTCACTATCTTGCGGGCTCTTGATCATACCTCCAGTCCATTTAGACTAAACTCTGACAACGCATTCCTAACGATATCACGGTCTCTCTTCGTCGGACAATAGACAAGTTGAAAAAAAAAAAACAAAGGGATATATTCTCCTCTTCTCACCTCTTCACCACCTTCCTCCTACCATCCTAACAAGTTAAACAAAAATGACGCATTACATACAGAATCATGCTAAACTGATGAAAACCACGCAAATACACAACCATCCGAGAAGTAACAAGCCCGCACGCATCCCAATGCAAACCCGTGCACAACCCGGATTCATATCCAATCCAACATGCCAATCGAATCATGCATGGAGGGTATTCATCGCCACTGGCCTATCCCAATTCCGTCCGGCGTTGGAGCCTGACGCGATAGAGATACATGCTTTTGCACAACAAGACAAGCAGGAAACCGAAAATAGAAAAGCACATGGAAAACAAAAAGATACATATGTAAAAGGGGGATTGAGGGAGGAGAATAAACAACGCTAAATGCTGCTAGTCGCGCCCAAACACGTGCATGAAATGATGAGAGGCCCACCTGTTTCACCTTATGACACCAGACAACCTCTCGATGATCATGACCAGGACCCCTCCTCCACAGTCCACAAATCTATGTCGCAAAACATGCTCGCATGCTCGAGGAATCAGTGCTTTTCTTTTCTCTTTCAACAGGCCCGTATACAATATATAGAGACTGCATCATCATTGGTCCACGCGGTCGTAGTGGCCGGAAGGAAACTTGACAGGCTGATCGCTGTAGCTGACCCGCGCGCCAGCGGCATACGTATGCGATGAACTCCCGGCGGGCAGATCGACGCCTCCGCCAGAGGTATACTCAGTGTCCTGGTTAAACAGGTCTGATCGGTGTTGGGGAGGCACAGCGCCATAGCTGTTCGGCTCATTGCCATCGTCGTGGCTGTACGGATTTTCATGTCCGTAGCGCGCGGGATCGATGTAGGGGTTGCTGGTGTCGTGGTCATCTGCATTGATGCGCTCGTAGGCCTCCTCATCGTGCGGCGCCATGGAAAACGCGGCTTTATCGGGATCGATGTTGTTGTCGCCGGTGCGCAGCTTGCGATTGTCGTAGCCGGGCAAGTTGCCGTGGAATTTCCAGTACGTGAGCGTATAGCCGCTGACGAATGTCGAGGCAGCAAAGAGGAGACTAGACACGGGATCAGATCTTGGCACGACGGAACAGAAGAAAGGATAGGAACAATGCATACCAGACAAAGACTCCCAGTCCCACAACGGCTTTGCTGATGTTGCATGCCTGCCCGCAAAGACCAGATGTGTTGTAGGCAGCTTGGGTTGCAAACGCCGAGAGCCAGATGATTGTGAAGGAGCAGTCCACAGCCAACATGACATGAGGCTCTGCCAATTTGCGCGTGCGTCCGAATCGGGGGGCCATGATCAAGTAGACCCAAGCTGGTATTGTGAGAAAAAACTAGAAACAAAGTGCAAAAAGAAAAGCCGTTCATGTTAGCTGAATACCGTCAAAGGCGCTTGCGAGACTTGTGGTCAAGACATCTGGGGAGCATTCGCCGTACCACACCAAAGGTCCATCCATTGTTGCCAACGACCTTTGCATCCTCGCCCACAAAGACGGCAATCTCCATGCACCAAGCCACGATAGCCAGAAGAATTTGCGCGCAGTGCAGACCCATCTTGGCCTTGGGCACAAGATCAGGATCGAACTCGAGACCCATGGTGGGCGTGGTTCGCGTACGCTGCTCGACGTACTTCAAAGTTACAGCGAACAAGGGAGAGGGAATGCAAGAAGAGTTCGTGGAGAATAGGAGTCAAGATGCGCCGCAGACTTGGCGGACGATGAGCTGAAGAAGAGTTTGGGAGTTGAGCGCAAGAAGAACGCTATGGTGCTTGATTCCAGGATGAGGGAGTCGGAAACACGGGAGAGGTTCGTCACTGTTTTGCTCTGCGGCGCTGATGAACGGAGGATTCAACTCGACAGCCGGAGTCGTCGCTCTGCCGACGTGTTGGTGGAGGAACTTGGGACTCGGGAGGTGGATGGTGGATGAGGTGGATCTGCGATTCAGGATTGAGGCTGAGTTGTCTTGTCGAGTCCTGAACTGGCGGGAGCGTCCTTATCATAATCTACAGTGGCTGTAACTTTGTTGTTGTGTGCGAGCCCGATCTTCCTTGAATACGCCAGTACAGAGTACAGGTAAGTTGTAACAGAACACAAAGCCTGGCAACAACGGAACAGGCAAAGTGCATCTGCGGATGCCACGGGCGTTGTGTTGACAACAAGCGCCGTTATATGAGCGGGGCCATGATGAGTACTTGGAGACAAGAAAGAATGCATATTTAGAAGAACAACGTGCTTATGCCAACGTCTTCAAATTCATGGCAGCGCGGCAAATGCGATGCCATCTGGACGCAACTTGCAAGTCGCAGACGCGGGTGGCTTGCAAGTTGCCAGTAGCCACGGACGCAACGGGCGTTGTCAGGGACAAACCGCCTTGGCTTCCTCCAAGTCCCGCCGTCCGCGAATCAACGCTTTGAAAAAAGGCACAGAATTAGTTAGCGCCATTTTATGTAGGCTACAGCAGTGAGCACTGAGCATCGAGCGCCCATCCATTGTTTAACTGCGCCACAGTGCTAAGCCATAGGCTTCAAGGCGTATTTGCGGATGATGACAACGTCATCGACGAGATTGTTATTCCGGGTCTACGAGATAGATATTGTATATTGAGCTTGATACCTCCTCGGTATTATGTGTACATAAATAACTGGCGTCGACCGATGGCCCGGAATATTGATATGTAGCTATAGTCTATTGGTTCCTCGTTGCTTCCGCTTTACCTTGAACGGAGAAGGACAAACCTTGGCACACATGCCATCCAGCTCCGCAGAACTCCTATGAGCCCTCGTGAAGCTGAAGACGCAAACAAGGTCCCTTTTTATCTACTCTTAACTAGCAACTTGAGTCCTCTTCACTGCCTATTCAAAGTGTGGTGCAACGTGTGGTGTCTCATCAGCGAAACACAGCCCAAGCCCGCCACAGCCAAGCCCAGCATGGTCAACCAGACGCCCCGAAAAGCATCCATGAACGAATCCATCACGCCGTCGTACCAACCCAGCGGCAAGTGTCTCAGCTCGCCCAGATCGTCTCGGATGCGGCGTATTTCGTCGGCAGCGTTGGGCTGATCGCCAAAGCGATCCCACAGGCGGGCCTGGAGAATGTTTTGATAGACGGCGGAGCCGACAGTGATGCCCACCGTGCCTCCGAGACTACGCGCCAGATCTGTGTGACTTGATGAGAATAAAGGGAAATCAAGAAGACGTCGACATGAAAAGGGAGAGATAGGTAGGATAAAGTAGAAAAGGAAGACGGGCGAAGCACAACTTACAAGTCGCAGAAGTAACAACAGCCTGATGAGGGTGATCAACAGCAGCAATGCAAGCCAGCAAAGTGGTCGTTAACAGCGCGCCGTAGCCACCACCAACGAGGAAAAAGGCCGCACTGGTGAGCCAAATGGACGACGTGCGGCCCATTAGTGTAAAGAAGATGATGCCGATAATAATGGTTATCATGCTCAAAATGCCAAGCGTCACAAACCTTCCCGTTCGCTTCATCACATATCCCGCCAGGACCGACATGACCGACACACCCACAGGCGAGGGCAGCAGCCGCAGACCCGCGTCTGTGGCAGAATCGCCCATGACCTGCATGTACAGCGGCACATAGAACAGCAGTGTCAGGACCACCATTGTCGACAGCAGGTTCGCCGAGCACGCCGCCAGCACCGTCCGACTCATCAGTAACCGCACTGGGATAATAGGCTGACGAGCCCGGCCTTCCCACCACAAAAACACGACAAACAGCACAATCGACAGCGGAATCGTCGTCAGCGGCAGTGGATGCGTCCATGGCACCTGATTGCCCCCCGAGTTGAGCCCCAGAAGCAGTAGCGTCAAGAACGAGGACGTCAAAAACACCCCCGCGAAGTCAATCCGTGCCAAGTACGACTTGTCTGACTGCTTCGGAGGCACCTTGACCAGGAAATGCACCGCAACTGCCGACAGTAGTACTGGTGGAACCTGGACCAGAAAAGCCAGCCGCCAGCCCAGCGCCGTATGGTCATTCACAAGACCCCCGAATAAACCCCCCATCATGGCACCTGATCCGTAGCAGATATTCCCGATGCCCTGCACGATGCCTCGGCTCCGGAGCGGCACCAGATCTGAGCCTACAAACGTGGATATGCTCATGAGACCTCCTCCGCCGATCCCAGCGACAACACGCCCAAAGATCATGGTCTTTTCGTCCTGCGCCAGCCCGCAGATGAGGTTCCCTGCGGCGAAGACGACATTACTGAAGACGAGGCCTGGCCCGCGGCCGAATATGTCGGTGAGTCGACCTGAAATGGGCTGGCAGGCCGCATTGGAGATGAGATACGCGGTCGCAAGCCAGGATAGAAGCCGGAGGGACTTGAATTCACTGGCAATAGGAGCGGATAAGGTGGCGATGATGGTTGAGTCGATCGCCCCGAGGAACACGCCGATCCAGGTCGTGCCCATGATGAGAGCTAGCTTGCCGAATGATTCTTCCTTGGCTAACACTGTCTGCTCCCCTGCCTGGCCGTCATCTGGAATGCCTACGGTGGCGGCGGCAGTGACGCTGGTGTTGTACACGACGCCGTCGGGCGGCTGGTCGGGCTCAGGCCGAAGCAAGGATGTGCTCTCCGAGGCATCATGGACGGCGTCTTCGTCTTGACTATCGTGGCGAGGGGCGATTTTGGCTTGCGCCCGGCGCTTAGTATTGCTGGCCATTTCTGGGCGCGGATTAGGACGGGTGGAGAAAAGATGAATGATATCAGGATGCGAATGAGATGAACAGAAAGGTAGATGGAGAAACGACGGGATGCGCCGGAGGCCATTGGGCGCGCGGGACGGCACGCCAGGAAAGAAGAGCCTTGCTGTCCAACAGTAGGGAATCCGCACGAGATTTATTATACGCAGATCCGATGCATCATCCCTTCACTTGTTAAAACTTTATCTAGGCGTGCATAAAAGTGTCGGGCAGCCAGAGTCTCTCACTACCGACGGGGAGAGCGACTAAAATTATGAAGGTATATAATTGTTGTTTTTGACCTCATCATTGCTGACATGCTCCGATGACTGCTTGGCCTAACGGTGTAAGCATGAGGGGTTCTTAGCTCTTCTCTTTTTGCGCCACCGTGCTACTGGTTCGATTCCGCGAACCGAGACCATTTTCTCTCCACGCTTTTGTCTGTGATTGAGCGTTTCAGTGCCATAACTACATCATGCTATCATTCTACAGAGTATAATTTCTTATATTCTCTGGCTACTTTTCTATGCATACGTGCGCTTTTGCATTCTGGTGATTTGAGGCATCAAAGCGCGCGTATCGCGAAGCCTCGTGAATCTAGAATGGGATTGTTCCTTCTGTCAGCGAGGAGATCTCCCGAGGAGAGGAGAGGAGAGAGGTTGTTGGCATCGCTAGTCACATTTCGTGCGCATATGAATACGCAACGTTTTTATTCCCGCACGGGGTTTTTTCACACTAACCTCTTCTCCATCATTCATCACCACCATCGCCGCTTCCCCTTCCTTCCTGCGTGTCGTGGCGGCCATCAAAGCCTGTCTCGGTCGGATTTTTGTCTCGGTCCATTTATTAATGATGCAGCTTCTCAAAATCTCACTGTCGCGAGTACTCATTCAACGATGCCTCCATCCAGAAGGCGGTTACCATCTTCAGGCGGTGCTCACAGCGGGACCAGAATGAAAGATAAGAGGAGAGGTGAGCAAATATGCCTGCATTTTCTGCATTTTGGTGCCAACTCAGTTGTAAGCTCTTACGCTAGATAAATAACCAGAAAAGAAGCCTGAGATGCCAATTGATGTACTGGCTGCAGCTGCTATATGTACAGTTGCCTCGGAACCATTCCGTGAAATCATGGGATGTTGTCACAGACCCAAGCTTGCAGTCCGGTGAGTCTGTGATCTTGGGCACGCCGATTTCGCCGGGACGCCCTGTAAGTCTGATTCTTGTGCTCCCTATCATCATTGCCTTCAGTATCAAGAAGTTCCCATATTTCACAGTCTCAAGAGAATCCTGAACCCTCTGCTGGAGGTGGATTCCAGAATCCAGACGCCTGGTGATATTCAACAGTCGGGTTCTGCAGCAGAGACTCCAATCAGGAAGTTGAGTCTGGCCGAGTCGGTGCCACAGCCAAATACTGCCAGAAGGGGGCTGAAGCCTCTACGACTTCAGTGTTCACAGCCAGTCAACAAGTCACCACGACGCACCTCTACCTGATTTGGAGAAGAACAGAAGAAACGATACAATAACGACAATAATGATATGCGACGCTTGTTTCGATCTTACTACCTGTTCCCACGCGATGAATCGGCTTTTACTGCGTCAGACTTGTCTTCTCGGAGCCGATGACGGTTTATTGGGATTCAGCTTGGAAAAGCTATGCAGCTGAAGACACTTGAAAGTCTCATATCATCAAGCAGATATTCGTTATGTAGGCCTAGACTAAGTAAGCTAGCGATAAAGTCATTCAGTAATGATACTTTACCACCATCCAGATTCCGCGTGATAGTCTCAAACTTCCAGGTATCTTTGAGTTGCGTGGACTTTCCGCCTCGGGCGTCAAAAAGCCGATGATCAGCTTCAAAATGATTTGCGACGATAATCACAGCCGATCGGTCGAGTGAACAGAGAAGAAGATGCAAACAAGCTACCTAGGTACGCGTAACGCATGTTGTTTTTATCGTCGTGATCTTTACGTTCTCCTATGCCAACGCGGGGCACATCGTAATGCTTCTCTTTGACTGGATGTGAAGTCGTAGAGGTCCGAGGAACCTTCTAATTAAGGGCCCGCGGCAGTACTTGACTGTAGCTTCGACTCGGATGTAAGATTAGTGATGAGATACTTTCTTTCTTTTGGCGGTTAAATATACGTAGCTGGACGGCCAGGCGACGGTCAAATGATGCGAAAACAGAGCCAGTATAACTCAGGATCATCCTCCGATGCGCGATATGTATTCAATCACGACGTACAGACGGCTAACGCGGAGTGATGAGCTGAGGTCCACCTAGAAGCTATTTGGGCGCGCGTACGAGGCACGAACAGGCGATGTTATTGTTGCGAGAAAGCTCCCGATAGGCAATCTTCGCCCGCGAGGACGTATTCAATGGGCTTTTACAGTGGCGTTAGATGGGGACGATATAGCAGTTAGTTTAGATTTAAAGATAGAAACCGAATTGTTCTCTTTGTATGAGCTTCGGGAAGCCAGGACAACCCAGAGCAGCTGTTCCTCAGCACTTCCATGAAAAGTGAGGTTTACCGTTTGAGCTCGGCTTTGACCATAAACGTCTTCCGAAAGGCAAGAGATTGATGCGATGCACAGTTCACGATGGTGAAGCAGATTTCACGTCGGCAATAACATGTTGCGTTGGAACCTGGCGGCACTGACGTCAAAAGTTTAGCATCGCTCTGACCCCTGCGGCGCAGTCTGCAACGGTCCCTGCAGTGTGTCTTCTCAGTTCTGCGGCCTGCCTTATTAAGACTGCGTGACTGTCTCTCCGTCTTCCCCGAGCCAGCCACAACTCCACTATAGTCTGTAGACTGTGGCACGCGACCCGGATATGCCTACACTCACCTACGCTAATAAGAGACGGGGGAGGGGGCGAAATCCAGACTTGTCCGCTTCAAACAGATTCCCACCCATTCTCTCATTCCATCGAACCACAGGTTACAACCCGGCCATTTGCCCTTTGCCAATTGCCAATTGCTCGACAGCCGCTCCTTTACCTTTACTGACCATTCTGCACAACTCGACCGACCGGATCGATCACGTTTTACTGGGCTGTTTGGCCCTTGATCAACACTCTTTTCATGAACTGCCGCCTCGACGACGAATAGCCCGACGGCTTCTTTGCATCGCCGACCCGTGCTTCACCCGCCGCCCGTGCTTCACCACAAGTAGCCAAGCAACGGCCGAGAAATACATCACCGGCCAGCATGCGGTGGTTCGGTAACGCCCTGGCGGCTGCAGCGCTGCTGCCGTCGCTGGTTGCGTCGGAGAGAATGCTGCTTTCCAACTCGCTCAACTCATGCCAGCCCGATTCCCGATTCGAAGCCAGTCTCTTCAAGGTTGTCTATACTCCGGCAAACAACTCGGCCGATATTGACCTCGTGGCCACGTCATCTGTCCAGGGAAAAGTCATGTTCGACCTCGCTGTAGTGGTATACGGGCTGCCGATTATCAAGAAACAGGTGAACCCCTGCGACATCAAGGGTCTTGACGGCATCTGTCCCATGATTCCCGGCAAGACGAAGCTGTCCTTCAACGTGCCTGTACCCGGCGACGCCGTCAAGTCTCTCCCTGGTATCGCCTTTAGCATTCCCGACTTGGACGCCATGGTACGTGTCAAGATGAACTTGACCGACGGCAAGAACACCCAGATTGCCTGTGTGGAGGCGCAGATTTCCAATGGCAAGACTGTCGACGTCAAGGGAATCAAATGGGCAACCGCCGTCATTGCTGGACTTGCTTTGTTGGCGTCGGGCGTCGTCAGCGGACGTGGTCATCTCAACACGGCTGCGCACGTTGCGTCCAACTCGCTGTCTTTGTTTGGCTATTTCCAGGCTCAAGCCATCATCGGCCTCTCGAGCGTGCATTTGCCACCTATCGCGCAATCTTGGACGCAAAACTTCCAATGGTCCATGGGCATCATCCACGTCCCGTTCATGCAGCGAATCTTTACCTGGTATCAGCGCGCCACCGGTGGCTCGCCCACCAATATCTTCTCTACCCTGCTCACCATCTCGGTCCAGGTGCAGAAACGTGCCGTGGAGATCCTGGCCGACCCTGTTATCGAACGCGCCGCTCGACTGATACGCCGTGGCAACATTCTATCCGACTCCGGGTCATATGTTGTCTACGGCATCCAGCGTGTAGCCTACCGGTCTAAAATCGAGACCACGAACCTCTTCATGACGGGGCTTACCTTTTTCTGCCTCTTCATCGTTATTACGGCCGCCGGTGTCGCCGCCTTCAAGGGCATTATTGAGCTGTGCGCGTCTGGGGGCCTGCTCGCCAAGGACCGGTTTCTCGAGTTCCGCAACGGATGGCGCATCATCCTCAAGGGCATCATGTTCCGCCTCTGCCTGATTGGCTTTCCGCAAATCACCATTCTCTGCTTCTGGGAGTTAACGCAGATTGATTCTTCCGCCGAAGCAATCTTGGCCGTGGTTTTCCTAGTCACCCTCGTTGTCATCCTCAGTTGGGGCACAGGCAAGGTGATTCGGATTGCGCGGCGGTCTATTGCGATGCACCAAAACCCGGCGTACATCCTCTTCTCGGACCCCCAGTGCTTAAATAAATGGGGCTTCCTCTACATCCAGTTTCGCGCGTCTGCCTACTACTTTGTGGCTCCCGTACTGCTCTACGTCCTCCTCAAGTCTCTCTTCGTGTCCTTTGGCCAAAAGGCTGGCCTAGCGCAGGCAATTGGCTTTCTCGTCCTCGAGCTCGCTGCCCTGATTGCCTCGTCCGTCCTGCGGCCCTGGATGGACAAATCGACCAACTCGTTCAACATTGCCATCTACGCCATCAACTTTGTCAATTCCGTTTTCCTTATTATATTCTCCGACGTCTTTGGCGCACCAGGCATCGTCCGCGGCAGTGTCGGCGTCGTATTCTTCATCCTCAATGCTTCCTTTTCACTCATCCTCTTACTCATGGTCATGATTTCCACAGCCGTGACCTTTTTCCGCAAGAACCCAGACGCGCGGTACCAATTCATGGCAGATGACCGCGCGTCATTCATGCGCTCGCAAACACACCTCAATACGACGACGGAGTTGGATGCCCTGGCTGCGACGGCGAGAGGTGATAAGGGGGGTTACAAGTCTGGGCTGGACTTGGATGATGACGATGGGCATTTGCACCCATCGCATAGTATGAACCGGTCCGCGTCGCCGGTGAATCCATCGATGCCGTTGTTCCCGGCGAGTAGAGAGCCGAGTCCGTTTCGGCCGGCTTCTCCGGCGGGGAATATGGGGTTGTCAGGGGGGGGAGGGCAATCACCGGGGGGGCAGTCGCCTGGGGGACAGCCGCCGTCGGGATCGGGATATCGGAAGGTGAATAATTCTAGGTATGTATGTCTTTTGACTTCTCTTCCCCTTTCATTCACCATGGTCCAGTCACTCGTCACTATAGTCAACATGCAAAGCTAACGAATTCGGTCATAGTCCTTGGAAGCGCGGCGCAGGATACGACTGAGGTGTAATTTTTTTTTGGCGTGTAAAAATTGTTCCTGTACAATTAGATTTTGAGCACCCCCCCGTCTAAATAGATTACAGTATGGAAAGGGAGAAACGACGCAATGGAAGCGGATTCGTGTTTTCTAGTCTCAGCATTCTAGTGTGTGGCTGAGATCATTCTTTTGATAATTTGGCGTCTTTCTTTGGGTTAGTTAGCATGTATAGCTCATTAAATTGATGAGTGCAATACTGCGTTGGCGTTGCGGTGATTAAGTTTCGCTTTGCATAGCCATTCAAATTGACGGCAGGAGACTATCTGCATAACAAGCACGGAACGTATTGCTTTTGTTTGGCGTTACGGGTTTGGCCCAGTTATCCTTTGATTGGGTTTCGTTGGAATGAAAGGTCGGTGGATGAAAGGTCGGTGGATGAAAGGTCGGTGGATGAAAGGTCGGTGGATGAAAGGTCGGTGGATGAAAGGTCGGTGGATGAAAGGTCGGATTTCTACACCCTTTGAAGCACTTACTTTCGTCTTTCCGGAGTGTTGTTGTAACTTGTGGGTATGATATGATATATGTAGCTACCTATCACCCATTCAACTTGATACGGCCACTTGAACTGTCCCATTGTCCTTGAGTTGGTGTGTTACAAGCATTCACCTTACGCAAGTAAGTACGCGCATATGCTCCAGACTCTGAAGCAACATACGGTCTGGCAGTGGCGGCCCGACGACCTTGTCCAGAATGTAATATCTCTTCTAGGCGCGGACTGAAAGCCATAAGCAATAAGCGCAATAGGCAATCGATGATACACTTGCCCAGCCATGTCGCTAATTGACGCCGGACCGCCAGTCAGGGCTCAGCAGACGACTGTTGGTTCATCCTCTGTATGTATGTCATTGTATGTATCAGTAAAAGGTTAGAGTCAAGACACAGCTCTTGTTGGCTTCGAATTTATCAAGCCCCTCTCTCGCGAGTCGCGCTGAGGCCGAGACATGTCACTGATCCAGCCAACCCGTAGAAAGCCACACCTGTTTCAGAGAACCCTTCGGCCGGTATGTATTCTTGCTTCTCGATTTCTGCGTACGCCATGAGCTTTTAAGCTGCCCTTACTGTGCTTGTGCCACCCGCCCGGACCTATGAGCTTGTTGCCTTGTGCGCCCTGTGTCCCAAGGGGGGGTACGCATCAAGACGGAACGCGACGCGGCAACGCCTCGAGTGCTTGGTCTACAACAAACATGCACCGTCTCCTTATTTGCAAGTTGAGAAATTCCGCTTGATCTGCCTCTATCCCTTGGGCAACCCACTCATTGAGAGCCGACTGTTGCTTTGCCCAGGCAGTGTGCATGCAGCCCGGACTGCGGCCGCGGCTTAAGGCTCGGCCTTCGTTTCTGGACCTGGTACGCCACCGCAGCCGGGAGATTTTGTCTGCTAGAGCAAAGGCAGCATCAGAACCAGCAGAAAGCGAAGCATTACCGTCTGCGATTGCTCTGCCGTCGCCATCTCTATTTACGTTCCCGTCTCCGTCGCTTTCGCCGCCAGAAGCTGGGGTGGCGGTCGAAGTCGAGACTGAGTCTGAGGGTGAACGCGCATTGCCCCAGCCTGCCTCGCGAGCTGCTCCTTCCGCCGCTACATCATCGACTCCACTCTGTGATCCAAAGCCAATCAGCGTTGCATCCGCCGCAGCAACGGTCCCCGAGCTGCGTCTCGCTCCACTCTCCATTGCTTCACCACCTTCATCATCTCCCCCCTCCACGTCGCTGCTGTCAACTCCGCAGCATTCGTCGTCCGCATCCGAGCGCCCCTTTTCGTTCCATTCAGCGCCGGAGTCGAAACCTCCTTCTTCCTCCAAGATGCCGCCTGTATGCGCCCCTGACCCTTCAACCCGTTCAATCCCTATCGGGGCAGCCGTTGGACCGTTTCCGCAAGCTCGTCGCTCCGTGACGGCATCCTGTGTTGCCCCACTGCCTCCTGGCTTCAATGACTTCTGGTCCGGCTTCTGGCATGGCTTCACGCCGGATGTCTTGATGGCCTATGGTATCATGGCCTTATATCTCGGCATAAATGCTAATGGATCTTGAGCAGAAAACCGAAAAAGCTGGTGAAGAGGCCGCTCACGCTGGTAAGTTGACGCTAACCAGGCACGACGAGACACAACACCGATACTGACTATTTGCGCAGGCAAGATCTACTCCATCTCTGGGTTCGAATCACTGACCTCACTTGCAATGACTCGATCACCTACTGACCTCTCTTAGCCCCGTCATTGTGGCCGAGGACATGATCGGTGTTGCCATGTACGAGCTCGTAAGTTGGCCCTCCCTCGCTTTTGGATCCACGCCTGCGACCTCTTGGCTGACATTGTTATCCTTCCTTTCCGTTACGCGCTTCAGGTAAAAGTCGGTCATGAGAATCTCATAGGCGAAGTCATTCGAATCAATGGCGACCAAGCCTCCATCCAGGTGTACGAAGAAACTGGTATGATCAGCAGCCGTCCTCCCCAAGGTTTTTCGTGACCCGGTTGACTGACACTTTTCACAGCTGGCGTCAAGGTTGGCGACCCTGTGACCCGAACCGGAAAGCCCTTGTCCGTCGAACTCGGCCCAGGTCTGCTCAACGGTATTTACGACGGCATTCAAAGACCATTGGAAGACATTGCGAAAGTCTCGAAAAGCATTTATATTCCTCGAGGAATATCAGTGCCAGCGCTCGACCGAACCAAAAAATGGGAGTTCACACCGACGATGAAGGTGGGCGAGCACATTTCTGGTGGCGATGTGTGGGGAACAGTGTTTGAGAACTCCTTTATTTCGACCCACCGAATCATCTTTCCTCCCCGCGCCCGTGGTATTATCAAAAAGATTGCACCCAAGGGCTCTTATACCGTTGCCGAAAAGATTCTGGAGGTCGAGTTCGACGGCAAGAAGACGGAATACCCCATGATGCAGTCGTGGCCTGTGCGAGTTCCTCGTCCCTCGACGGAGAAGTTGGCAGCTGACCAGCCTTTCCTGGTTGGCCAACGAGTCCTGGACGCTCTTTTCCCCAGTGTGCAGGGCGGCACTGTGGCTATTCCGGGTGCTTTCGGGTGCGGCAAGACTGTCATTAGTCAGTCCGTGTCCAAGTTCTCCAACAGCGATGTCATCGTGTACGTCGGATGCGGCGAGCGAGGAAACGAAATGGCCGAAGTGCTGAAGGATTTCCCGGAGCTCTCGATTGATGTCGATGGCCGCCAGGAACCCATCATGAAGCGAACGACCTTGATTGCCAATACGTCAAACATGCCCGTGGCTGCGCGTGAGGCTTCCATTTATACCGGTATCACAGTGGCCGAATACTTCCGTGACCAGGGCTTGGACGTGGCCATGATGGCTGACTCGTCGTCACGATGGGCTGAGGCTTTGCGAGAGCTTTCTGGTCGTCTGGGAGAAATGCCTGCTGACCAGGGTTTCCCTGCTTATCTGGGTGCCAAGCTTGCGTCTTTCTACGAACGTGCTGGAAAGGTGGTTTCTTTGGGCTCGCCTGAGCGCCAGGGAAGTGTGAGCATCGTTGGTGCTGTCAGTCCTCCCGGTGGTGATTTCTCCGACCCCGTGACAACGTCTACCTTGGGCATTGTTCAAGTGTTCTGGGGATTGGACAAGAAACTCGCGCAGCGAAAGCATTTCCCTTCCATCAACACATCTCTTTCGTACAGCAAGTACACCACGGTGCTCGACAAGTTCTACGAAAAGGACTACCCCGATTTCCCTAGGCTCCGCGACCGTATCAAGCAGCTTATTTCCGATTCGGAAGAACTCGATCAGGTCGTGCAGCTTGTCGGCAAGAGCGCCTTGTCCGACCCCGACAAGATCACTCTGGATCTGGCCGCGCTGATCAAGGAAGATTTCCTGCAGCAGAACGGCTACTCAGACTACGATCAGTTCTGTCCTATCTGGAAGACGGAGTGGATGATGAAACTGATGGTGGGCTTCCACGACGAGGCGCAAAAGGCTATTGCCCAAGGACAAAGCTGGTCCAAGGTTCGAGAGGCCACCAGCGACTTGCAAACCAAGCTGCGACAGCTAAAGTTTGAGGTTCCTTCGGAGGGTCAGGACGTGATTTGCAAGAAGGTATGTCCCCTCTCTTGTCCCCTCACACTCACCGGTTCCGTTGGCTGTACAAAGTTACTAACCTAATTACACAGTACGAGGGTATTCATCAAGAGATGACGGACAGATTTGCGTCTGTCATTGACGAGTAAGAATATAGTGTCTTTTTCCGAGCAGTTGAGTTTACTGTACCTGCATAGTCGGCGCGTTGAAGAACGTGGGCCCTATAGAATAGCGTGGCTTCATGGCGGCATGGCGGTCAGTGTAAAGAGTTAGTTGGGGGCATCATCCCACGTTAATATTGTGCATGTATATCGTGCGTCAGGTTCTGTAATAAAGTGATATGATCTACCTTTGAAGTGTTAGTCCATTCAAGGGCTTGTGATTTGTTTTGAGATGGTCACACGAGACTGCCTCGAACATTGAGCGAGGTCCCCAAACCAAAACCTCATCCATTGTCAGTATCTTCGCGTCGAAGCACCTCCAGACACAAACCGAGCTCATCATCTTGAATGCAACTGGGCTGCGTAGCGCAGAGAGGGTGTGTTAAGGCACAGGATGAGGATGCCGACCCATCCTGGGCCATCGAGCCACGGAATGATTACCGGTAGTCAAGGTCCGACGTAGTTTTGAATTTGTGTTCATAGATATGGTACTTTTAGGTCGTTTAGCGACTATGTCCATCGCCACCTAGATGGCATGGAAAACAAGGACAGATTTCAAAATGTACACACACACACACACACACACACACACACACACACACACACACACACACACACACACACACAACCAAACATCACGTACATAAGTACACATAACACTCATACTGTAAATGCCGGTCCTCAAATAAACTTTTCGTCATGCATTATATACAAGCGCTAGTCAATAGTAAAACTTCCACGAAAAAACGACCAAACAAAGAGGTGAAAAGTGGAAGAAACACAACATACCTACAGACTCATCTCGACCTCCATAACCTCCCGAATCCCCTCCCGAACAGCCTCCCATGCCGCCTCATCAAGCATCCTCAACGGCCGACGCGGGTACCCCCCATATCCATAATACATCTCCACGGCCTTCTTCGTCCCCGCAACACCCGCCCTCGTCAACGGCCAATCCCCCCGACTCAACACCCTCTGCAGCTCAGCCGCCTCCTCCATCTTCCCGTCCCCATACAGATTCCAGACCCGCACACACACCTTGGGCATCACATTCGCACCTCCTGCGATAATACCGCTCCCACCACTCACAAGGGTCTGCATCGTGAAATCACAGAGACCCCCAAAGGCCATGTAGCCGGATCCTTCTCGGGAGGGTGTCTTGGCATCCGTGCCGAGAGCCACGCGGGTGAGTTTCCCGGTATTCCCACACGTGAATTTCGTGCCTACAATATTGGGATGCTGGCCTAGTTGGATGAGGGTATCGCTGTTGAGGTCTATGCCGGAGACGGCGCCGGGGTAGTTGTATATGATGACGGGGAGGGGACTCGCGTCGGCGACGTCGGTGAAGTAGTTTATGATGGCTTGCTGGTCGGTTTGGGGGCGGTAGTATGAGGGTGGGAGGAGGAGGGTGTAGTCGGCGCCTGCGTCGGCGGCTAGGCGGGTTAATTCGAGGGTTCCGCGGACGCTGCCTTCTGAGGCGCCGAGGATGATGGGTGTGGAGGGGAAGCCGGCTGCGGTGAGGGCCTCGCGGGTGGCTTTTGTGACGGCGAGTTTCTCGGATCGGCTGCAGTGGATGGCTTCGCCGTTGGAGCCCATGACTACGAGGCCGGCTAGGCCGGCGGTGATGAGGCGCTGGGCGTGTGCCTTGATGGGGGGGATGTCGAGGTCTTCGGTCTGGGGGTCGAAGAAGGTCACGGTGGGGGCGTAGATGCCGCAGGGGAGAGGGCGTCGAGGCATGTTCATGGTGTCTGTGGATGTGACTTGTGAGGGAGGGATGTTTCTGAAGATGATTGACTGTACTCCGTAGTCTGTGAGGGTTTGCGCAAGGAGGACTATGGATGAAGTAGACGAAGCTCGCGAGGGGATTCCGAGGGGGGTAGTGGGCGCCACGCAGATATATACTGTGGTTCTCAGCCGGGAGTTGATGTGGTATTAGCCGAGGGCGCGACATTCACGTAAGAGTCTAATTCTGTGCCTTTTGCCGCGTTTGTCTACCTTTTCTTCATCCGGTTGCGCCGGCGAATCGTGGAGATACCTAGACATACGGAGTAAGAAGAGTACATAATCAGTCGGTCGTTGACATGATGCAAGCAGTTGAACTTGACCCATGAACGGCGTCCCACTTCGTCGGTTCTGTGGGGGAGTGGAGTGCGGGGATCTCAGAATTGTGAGCTGCAGGCACTTTTTCCACCAACCACGTGCGGGAGAAACCGCGGGGTGATCAATGCGAAGCAGATTTGTACGGGCGATGTGATGGGTACATAGATGCCAGATGATATGAACAGGCTGATGGATTGACAATATGATGGATCATGGTCATTGGTGGCTCATGGGATGATGAATTGACGGCTTTATCGGTAATATGAACCGCGGCTGGCCGTTTCATGCGGCATCGAGATGCGGCTCCAATACTCCAGCACTGACGCGAAAGAAGTCACCATTGACAATTTGACAGGTCACCTCAGACCTGCCCCTCAATTTCTCCGTCTTCAGCGCTGAAGCCAGTCTGGTGCCTTCCGCAGATCAAGTATGAGGGCAATTTGAATCCTCTTCGTACCTTTCTCCCTCCTTCACCTCCCGTCCACGGCGATACATCTACATCACCACAATGGCAGGCCTCAACGTGCTCATGGTTAGTCCCCCATTCGTCCCCTAAAGCATCACCAACTAATCCTGTCAGATCGGCACCGGCGAGTATACTACCGGATTCGTCGGTGGTAGCGCCTCCGCGTCAGACAAAAAGGTCGGTGTCGTGGGCCTCACGCTCTTTGATCTGCGACGGCGCGGCAAGGTCGACAAGTTGAGCATGGTGGGCGTCAATGGGACCAAATTTCCTGCTATCCGTGAGAAAAGTCTCGACTTGATCACCATCACCACCACCGCTTACACCAGGCAGGCAAACACCTAGACCAAAAAATCACTCAGGTCTACAACGGCCTCGATACCTCGTTTGAGTCCTTCCCTTCCAACGACCATATCGACCCGGATGCCTACAAAGCCGCCATCGACGCCCTCAATCCCGGCGACGCCATCACCGTCTTCACCCCGGACCCGACGCACTACCCCATCGCGTTGCACGCCATCGAGCGCGGCATCCACGTACTTCTGACCAAGCCCGCCGTCAAGCAGCTTGACCACCACCAAGAGCTGGTGCGGCGCGCGCGCGAAAAAGGCGTATACGTCTTCATCGAGCACCACAAGCGCTTCGACCCGGCCTACTCAGACGCGCGCTTCCGGGCCAGCACCCTCGGCGACTTCAACTACTTCTACAGCTACATGTCGCAGCCGAAATACCAGCTCGAGACCTTCAAGGCCTGGGCCGGCACCGACTCCGACATCTCGTACTACCTCAACAGCCACCACGTCGACATCTGCGACTCCATGGTCCAGCAGCTGGGCTACCGGCCCGTCAAGGTCTCCGCGTCGTCCTCACTCGGCGTCGCCACCGATCTGGGCTGCGCGCCTGGTACTGAAGATACCATCACCCTACTCGTGACGTGGGCGAGCACAGGGGATCCTGCGAAGCGCGCCGTCGCTGTCTACACTTCGTCATGGACGGCGCCCCAGCGCGCGGGCGTGCACACGAACCAGTACTTTCATTATTTGGCGTCGGGTGGAGAGATACGCGTGGACCAGGCGCACCGGGGGTATGATGTGGCAGATGATGAGGCCGGCCAGATTCAGTGGTTGAACCCGTTCTACATGCGCTATGCGCCTGACGAGGACGGCAATTTCAACGGTCAGACGGGCTATGGCTACATTTCTATTGAGAAATTCATTGACGGGTGCCGCGCTGTGAATGCGGGGACTGCGCTGGAGGATCTGGACAAGAAGGGCTTGCCGACGCTGCGGAATACGATTGCCACGACGGCTATTCTGGAGGCTGGACGGCGGAGTATTGATGAGGGGCGCGAGGTTGGCATTGTGGTGGAGGATGGTGTGTGGAAGTTGGTCTGATTTTGTCTGTATGAGAAACTTGAAGCATGTATCATGTATGTATGTACTCTGTTCTGTAAAGTTGAAGTTGGTGCCCCGCCAAAAGAGTGGGGAGTTTCAAAAAAGTATCACGATTTACGAACGAACCTCATTGTTCATCCAAGTCGATTGCTCACTCACTCACTCACTCACTCACTCGCTCATCGCCTACTTGTTTGTTCTCACTCACCACTGAAATTCACTCACCACGCCTTATCAACCACTCTGTCTCCCCCCCAGCCACTTGCTTGCCACTTCACTTCATCCACTTATAATCCTCGCGCATACTCTCTCCGACTCACCAACCCAGAACATCCACCACCATGACCATGGCCTCCTTACCCCCGGACGACGACACCATCCCCTCCCTCTCCAGCCTTCTCTCCTCCCTCAAACGCTCAACCCTCAGCATCCACAACCGCCTCACGTCCATCCACTCCGATGCCCAATTCGTCCTCCGCGCCGCCTCCTCGCCGTCTCTCCGGGGCCGGGCCTCCAAACCGCGTCCTCTTGTCGCGAACCAGCGCTGCGGGAGCTGGTATGTCCCGCCGGGGAAGACGCCGCAGCGTGCGTGTGCGTACTTTAAGAGCACGGATGGGCATGAGAGGGCGTGGAAGTGTAGCACGAGGAGGCTGAATATGCATCTGGTGGACATGATAGAGGAGCATGATGGGTGGGTTACACAGTCTACATCTTTTCGTCGTCTTCTTCAAAGAGGTATCCCGTTGCGTATCTCGAGTACTTTCCCCATAATCTTCACTATACCGTTCTTCGTCGTACTGCTTTGATATGAGCGTTTCCAAAGACTTTGCTATGAACGTTTCCGTCCGTTCAGCCAGTACGGTAAACTGACACCCGCTCTCCAGAATCATCATCGTCGACTCAACTCGTCGTGGAAAACGTACGTCTCTCTCCCATTCCCCAACAAAATCGCCCCCC
>SRPX01000203.1:0-44439 GCA_018360215.1 Claviceps spartinae | reverse complement strand
CAGCGTGGTGGATGGCGCTGACGCCGGATATCACACAGACATTTGTTGTACACCGAGATGCGGGATGGTTTCTGGGGGAGGCTTGTACTTATTAGTAGAACCCTTACCCGGGGATTAGCCCCGCACACCCTAGTATGCCCAAAATGGGACGCAGTGGTGTTAAATACCTACACAACAACAACAACAGTCACGTGGCTTTGCAGCAGCAAGTCCAGAAGTTCGAACAGACGGACCATCAACCCGTCGCATGTCATCAAGCCGCCGCATCCTGCCGAGCCAATTCATTACCACCACGAAGTTTGCGCATATGTTATTTACTTGAACTCCATGATTCTCAAAGTTTTGATGCCCTCAAGTCGCCAGCGACCGTCACCAAAGAGGGTCAAAAGTGGCGCAGCAGACCCCGCGCAGACTGAGAGACTGCCGAGAACGCCGAGTGGCGCTGGCCACGACAAACGCCGAGAGACACTTCTCGACGTCTAACGTCTTCGCTCGTCATTTCTTTCTCCCTCACTCCTTCAGAGCCCTTGCGGTACATCTCGACGATTATCGCCAACCGCATAGCTTTCCCAGCCGCATCGTGCCGAACAAAAGATCCCCTTTGCAACCTCGATAAACCCGCCGCCTTTCACAATGAATAATAAGGGCGAGGAGCCTCCTCCATACGGTGGCGCTGGCTCTCCGCCACCTCTGGCGCCCAAGCCAGCATACGGAGGCTCACCATCGCCCTTTCCTGGCGATGGCGAACAACAACGGTTTCAACATCCTGGCGAGCAACAGTCGTATCACCAGCCACAGCAGCAACAAAACTACTATCAACCAGGACCGCAAATGGGATACAATCAGCAACAAGGCCCCTTTCCTGCTGGTCAGGGACCGTATCCTCCTCAAGGGCATTATGGTCCCCCTCAAGGCCACTACGGACCTCCACAAGGGCATTACGGTCCTCCGCAAGGGCAGTATGGTCCTCCGCCAGGACAGTATGGTCCTCCGCCAGGACAGTACGGACCACCACCAGGACAGTATGGACCTCCGCCGGGACAATTCGGCCCAGGATACGTTCCCGAAGAGCGGCGTAATAACACGGGGGGTATCATGACTGGGTTGATGGCTGGATTGGCATGCTGCTGCTGCTTAGACTGTCTCTTTTGAGTGCGAATTCATTTTAGCTCCTGGCCGATCTTGGGCAGCAAAGCTTCGCATTCACCACCTTTCTCAACAAAGAGAAAGAGACTGCTCGCTGCATACGCCGCACGGGACTGTCACCTTGATTATATCGACTGCTTCCTACCTACTTCTACACGAACAATCGAAAGATTCATTTTTTTTCTTTGTACCAACACCCGCGGTTATTTTTTCACAACAATCGAGAATTCTGTACGCAGTCGTATACTTGGAACTCTCAAGGACGTCAACTGCCAAGTTCCCATTATTAGGGGGTTCACGTCGCTTTGTCTTGGCGTTAGAGTGAAACAAATGGGTTATGCTTGCGTGTGATTTTGTCAATGCATGCTTCTTGTCATTACTTTCAGCTTAGATCATCCGCTTCTATGACTATTCAATTATTTTACGCGACCATTTTGCGGATATGTAGATGCGTACAGTAAGGTACGAGTGATGCTTGCCGAATTCCTGTAGCAGTGTAGGGGGGAACAAGCTCTTATTAATAAATAAGGGCAGGATGAGACAGAGCGTGCTGATCGCTTCATTGAAATTGAAATGCGATGCAAGGATCTCTTTGGGTTGCTGCAATGTGACAATCGAAGGTATGTTCTGCGGTAGAAATCCTCGTTTTGGGTGTCATACAAAGGGAGTACATACCTACAACAGTCGTCTGCAGTTCGCAAACAGCCCTCGTCACACGTGGACGTGGGACAAAGCATGATGGCTGGTCGGATCCCTTGTTTCGAAAGGCTTCGCATGACGTTTATGGCCGCACCATCCCCCATTCCGACCTGTGTGCACTCTGTATATGTACAGGGAATGGGAGGGTATGTAGGTACCTAGGTATGTAGTGATATGTATGATGATTGATGAAGTTAAAACACCCAACGATTTGCGGCCGTAGCTGCGGTGTGAAGCGAGAGGCAGCCCGTCATCCCGGTTTGTTGGACCTGGGCCCCTTGTTGAACGTTCACGGATGCCCTGGTCGCCCGTCGGCGGCTAGCCCCTTGTCGGCTGCAGGCAATGACTGACGTATGTACTCCGTATGTACTCCGTGTGTACATACCTAAGGTACATGTACATACCTACCTTGTACAATGTAATCAGATGTCTGCTCTCTCATTGGCGGGTGTCACTAACCCGTGTAACGCTTGCTCTGCAGCGCCCGCGATACAGCCGCAAGACAGCCACTCGCAGCCTCTGATGTCACAGGTTCGTGCTTGTTCACGATGCGCCTTGGTTTACATAGGTATACTAACTATGTATATATGTACATACATAGATACTCGAGTATCTATTGTACATACACACAAAGTGGCATGGCCAAGGCACGGATCATGGGGCCCGTCATCTAATGGGGCCATCTACGGGGGCTTGGCGTGGCGGCAGCGTGAACATGGTTTGCGCCGGACGGGACCCAAACAATGGTCTCCCTCCCCTAGTCGGAATTAGGTTGGTGAGGCCTTCCCTTCCTTGCACGGCAAATCGATGATTCTCTTCTTTTGTTCATCAGCGCAGGGGCGCTGGCTGTTTCTGCTGTTTTACTTCATATCTTGACTGCAATTTCCGCCTTGAATCCTGTTGTAACTTGCCTTCATTCCGCCGCTTTCCCTATGCCAATGACCATCATTATCCTCCTAATCGCAGCAACCCTCAGTGGGCTCGGCTCGTAGGCCACACGAGCTAGCATCACCTATCTCGACGAAGAATTGGCCTTCTGTACGGCTACTCACCGGTCGGCACGCATATTGAATATGGCGTCGCTGTCCGAGAGTGTCGGCTCCGGGGCCTGGAATGCATCTTTAGCTGCCCGAGCTGACGGACCAAACCAAGATGCATCAGCAAAAGTCGGCATTGGTATCGTCGGTTTCATTACAGCTATCGGCGTGTCTATCGCGATATTTGCGGCACAGATGACGCTTTTCACTCTTTTACGAAACAAGTTGGCCAGAATTTTGTACGTCCCTGCTCAAAACTACCGGAGGCTCCCTATACTCTGCCAGTATCATACTCTTGTAGCCCCCGATTTGTGACCAAGTCCTATTCTAATTGAGCTTGACCTTTTAGCAAACCCAGAACCTACCTCGTTCCCGAGCGCGAACGGACGGATCCACCACCGAGAAGTCTCATCGGCATGATTCGAACCTTGATTGAGTACCACGACCGTGACGTGATCAACAAATGTGGTTTAGACGCCTATTTTTTCCTCCGATATCTCAGAACTCTACTCGTCATATTTATTCCGATCTGCTTAATCGTTTTGCCCATCTTGGTTCCCATCAACTATGTTGGAGGAAAGGGAAAGAGAATTGATGGCGACATGTCCGAAGACAGGGCTCAACAGAATCCGACAGGCCTGGACACCTTAGCATGGGGCAATGTCACCCCGTTCAACACCAGTCGGTATACTGCTCATCTGGTCATGGCAATATTGGTCATCATTTGGGTCTGCACCGTGTTTTTCTTGGAGCTTCGTGTCTACATCAAAATTCGGCAAGATTACCTCACGAGCGCTGAGCACCGCCTCCGCGCTTCAGCGACTACCGTTTTGGTCAACTCTATCCCCAAGAAGTGGCTCACAGAGGAAGCACTTATGGGCCTCTTTGACGTTTTCCCTGGTGGTGTCAGAAACATATGGTTGAATAGAGATCTGACAAACCTGTTGGACAAAATTTCTCTCCGAGACAACGTGCACAAGCAACTGGAATCGGCCGAGACAGACCTCATTAGGGCGGCCAAGAAAGCTCAGTTGAAGAAACGCTATGCCGAGGAGAAAAAGAGTCGCAGGAAGCTCAACCTCCAGGCGTTGACCAAGGAGGAGGTGGCTGCCCGCAACGCCGAACAAGATGCCGAAGCTAACCGCTTGGCCCGTGTCGACGAAGGGACAGACGCCGGTCAAGAACAAGATATTCCTCATACGGTCGATGCCGCTGTACGTGAGTCACAGCACGATGACCGAGGCCAAGCTCATAGGCGGGATAAATCGCAGGATCGTTTCAACCCGCTTCACCAAGTTGAAGTCGGATTAAAAAGCGTTGCTGGCGTCGCCGGCAAGGCCGGTCGTGGTGTCGAGAATGTGATTGGCACGAGCCATGGCTTTATGCCAATGACTCCGGTGCCTGCCGATCGGGAATCTTCGCCCCCTCAGCCAGGAGATTCGTTAGACGTGGCACGTACCATATCTCCCGAAGGTTCCATGCTCACGTCTAGTTCAACAAAGATTCTAAGCAAGGAAAAGAAGGAAGTACGACCTGCTGAGAACACGGTCCGCAAACTGGACAACATCGACGACATGTTTGTCAATGAAAAGCCGAAGTTTTGGCAATTTTGGAAACCGCCTCCCGGTGCCTACGCTTCTCCCGTTCCCCAAGGTGCTAAGCAATCTGATGGATCTGACGAGGAGTCGACCTGGTATTCATGGAAACAGCTAATTCCATTCCTGGGGCCCAAAGAGGAAGAGGTCAAATATGACGATGCATACGACACAGAGTACAAGATAGACATGGACACGGAGGCGGAATGGGCAAAGTATCTCAAGAAAAACGACCGGCCGACGCACCATCTTCCTCTTTTCGGCGTCACCTGGCTGTTCGGGTTGCCTTTTGTTACCAAAAAGGTAGATACCATTTACTGGTGTCGACAAGAACTCGCGCGTTTGAACATGGAGATTGAGGAAGATCAGAAACACCCGGCAAGGTTTCCGTTGATGAGTTCAGCCTTCATCCAGTTCAACCACCAGGTTGCTGCACATATGGCATGTCAAAGTGTTGTGCACCACTTACCCAAGCAAATGGCGCCACGATTGATTGAGATTTCGCCGCGCGATGTCGAATGGGGGAATATGGCAGTCAATTGGTGGCAGGAACTTCTTCGCACCTCAATTGTGGTCACAGTTGTCTTGGCCATGATTATCTTGTGGGGTATCCCCGTGGGTTGGACGGCTGCGATAGGACAAGCAGACTCCCTCCTCAGGAATAACAACGTGTTGAGCGGTCTCGCAGACGACAAGACTTTGGGAACTATTGTCAAGGCCATATCCGGTGTCCTGCCAGCAGCTCTGTTGGCGCTACTGCTTTTCCTCGTGCCGGTCATCTTTGGCGTTTTAGCTGGATTTAAAGGCTCCAAGACCGGCACGGAGAAGACGGAGTTTGTGCAGAAGTACTACTTTACCTTCTTGTTTATGCAGGTGTTCTTGGTTGTTTCCATTGCATCTTTTGTCTTCAAATCGCTTGACCAGTTCATTAACGATGTGGGCAAGTTGTCTAATGTTAGCTACGTTCTCGACCTGCTGGCGCGCAACTTGCCTTCGGCTGCCATTTACTTCTTTTCATACATGATTCTACAAGCCCTCACTACTAGCTCCGGTACTTTGCTACAGGTCGGCACCCTATTTTCGTGGTTCATTCTCGGGTCTATATTCGACACCACGGCCAGAGACAAATGGACACGCAATATGTCGTTGAATCAAGTCAACTGGGGCTCCATGTTTCCCGTTTACACCAACTTTGCCTGTATCGGCATTATCTACTGTATTGTTGCGCCCCTGATTTCCATCTTTGCGGTCATCACTTTCAGCTTGCTGTGGCTCGCGCAGAGGTATGCGATGCTCTACGTGAATCGATTCGAACATGACACAGGCGGAGTACTGTATCCCCGGGCCATTAACCAAACGTTTACCGGGCTTTACTTCATGGAACTCTGCCTGGCGGGACTCTTCTTCATTGTCGTTGACGAGGAAAATCATTCCTCCTGCTTCACGCATGGCATCATCATGCTCGTTACGTGTATCCTCACGATCGGATACCAAGTTATGCTCAACAAGTCATTCTCGCCCCTCTTCCGCTATCTGCCCATCACCTTCGAAGATGAAGCCGTGCTCCGGGACGAGGCATTCCAGCGCGCGCAAGACATTCGTTTCGGACTCATCCAAGAAGAGGAACCCGGAAGCAGCACCAGACATGGCGACGAGAAACCGTCGCACCTGATGCAGGACGACGGCGATATTGAGCTGCGAAACCTACGAGACGGCTCTATGCCCGGCCGTGTCGACGGAACAACCCAGCACAGAAATCCCGTCAAACAGGTTGGCAACTGGGCCAAATCCGGAGGCAAGCAGGTCGGCTCATGGGCCAAGGGTGGAGGAAACCAGATACGCAAACTCCGTCACCTCAACGACGGTTCCCGCGCCGCGCAGTACCGTCGACAACAACGCAAAAAGGACCTCGAATCTCAACAGGCTATAGGAGCAGCTCTGTACGGCGGAATGCACGACGAAATCGAGGACCTGACTCCCGACGAGCGAGACACCCTAACACAGCATGCGTTTTTGCATAGCGCGCTACGTGTCCGGCGGCCGACGGTGTGGATTCCGCGGGATGATCTCGGGATCAGCGACGATGAGATTCGGCGAACGCATTCGTTTAGCAAGCATATCTGGATCAGTAACGAGGGGACAGCGTTGGACAGTAAAACGCGAGTGGTGTATGGCAAGAATCCTCCCGACTTTTCGGAGATAGATATCATTAATCTATGAGGGAGGACTCCTTTTATAGCAGCTTGGGTACAATGTGAGGTTTGGTGTTTGGTGTTCTTGGTTGTGTTTGGTACAGCGTTAGAAATGCATTTCAATTTTTTATTCTTCCTTCCTCCACCGCCGCCGTTTCGTTTTCTCCATGGATATCCCTGGTAGAACTTAGAAGCCCGTGTAAGCCAGCTCCTTGGTCTCCTGGGAGGAAAAGCAATCTTGAGCTTTTCTGACTGAAAGGAGCGGTCGCCACATGAGGGAGACCTTGAAGACGGGGTTTTTTTTTTTTTGAGCTCTTGCCCATTCCTTCTTAATGCCGCAGTATATAATCGGCCTCTTTGGTCAAGCGGCCAAGATTCGCTGGGGCTGTCGGACGGAACTAAGGTGGCAAACTTCAGTGCGCCCTCATTCCAAGTTCAGGCCTCGGACGACGCGGTTTACTAGACAAGTCGAGGAAATTGGTAGAGACAGAAGAGCTAGGTAACATGAAATACAGAAATTGAACTGGCAGAGTTTCGTATGACGTGTTTTATACCTACAGGCTACATGCGTACCTAGGTACACACATACCTACCTTGTACACACATACCTACCTTGTACACACATACCTACCTTGTACATGCATGAATCCGTTCGCCAAAGAACGGGCCGAGCAGAGCGGGAAGGGCCGCGCGGGTGGGCTCGATAGGGTTGTGGCGCAGTATACACAATAGGTGCCGGCGGCAACTTGGCTACCATTGTTTGCATTGGCAAGTTTGACGCAGAATTGGATATTGTCACTGAACTATGTACATGTTCAGGTAGGGTGTCAAATCTGGAATAGGTAGTGGATCACAGATTTGAAAAGGTCCGGCCAGCAGAAGATGTTTCGAGACTCGCAGATGGCATGGTAGTACTCCCAGAAAAACCGTCCTCATAGAGATCATTCCAAAACAGTATATCCTGGAGCTTTTCTTCACTTAGGTTGGCATTGGCGAAATACTCCCTTTGAATTGACCTCATCTTGCGATGGACCTCGCTAGCTGTATTCCACCCAAAAAAGCCAGCCATCTCCCAGTCAATGAGTCCGGTGATCTTGTCATTGTCAACTATGATATTCGAGGTATGCAAGTCATTGTGCATGAAACTCATGTCGGGATCGCGTGTTGTCATCCGAAAATAAAATCTCCCCTTCCTGGGCTAGAATACGACCGTTGCTGAGAATATTGGGGTCCTGGACGACATAGGAGCGAGTCCGGCGTCCATCGGTGGGCTTGACGGCGTGTAGTTGTAAAAGTATCGTTCGCGCCTGCTGCTTAAATGATTCCTTTTGGGCTTGGGAAAGATACGCCCACGCTACAGATAAGCCGACACCAGGGAGTCTTTCTTGGTCCAGAACCTGACGGCCATTGATCTACGATATATGTATGTATAATGTAAGCGATTGAATCCGATGTAATCACTAATGAAGCAGCAAGAAGGAGAGGTCCATAAGTACCTTGCCGGTAAAATAAATCTCCGGTACTCTGACATCCTTGAGAATGCTCTTGGCAATGGCAATGGCCTGTACTTCATTGGCATCAGCGTACGAGTAGTCTCGTTCTGCAGGCGGACTTTGGCCTGGGTTATGGAGGTGGCTCGATTTGACGACAACGGAGCCAAGAGCGAAGACGTCGCGGCCGCCTTCAAAGGCCGAATATAGTCTCACTGACTCGTCGCAGCGCTCAAGAACTGATGCCCAGTATTGCAGAGCATCGCTGGACTGGGAATTGGCGTATTGAAAATCGACGCGAAAGTCGTCCTGTCGAGGAAAGTACCTGCCATAGAACGGTAGATCTGCATATCCTGGCGCGTATCACGACTCACGGGAAGACGTTGCCATCGCCTGCCACCTGCGTGAGTTCTGCACCCTGACTAATGACGCGTCATGCGTGGTTGTCGCAGATATCGGCAGCCGTTACATATGCACATTAGTACATACGTCTATTCTAAATTCTAATCCCGAGTCTCTATTCGTGATGCTCTAAGTCAGCCAATATAACGCATAACGCCAAACATAACTTGAAAAAATACACCTCGTATATACTCATCGACACTTCTACCCAGAATTTCGTTCTCTCTGCCCCTCCGCTTTCGTCTCTTCCATCTCCTTGCAGATAACGTCATTGAACTCCTCTGCATTGTCCAAATACAAATGGTGTCCGGCCTTGGGGATAACAACAACGCGCGCGGCGCCCCTCTCGTTGCGTTTCTCCTCGTTTGTTCCATGCAGAAGTGCTTGGGTCCTAGCCTCGTTGAGTTTCTGCTCGGCTGCTAATCCGCCTGCTACGTCCATCCAATCGTTTTCGCCGTACATGAAGACAATGGGTATGCCGGTCTCTTTAAGAGGCGACCCATCGGGAGATGAGGAAGGAGAAAAGGCAGAGGGTTGTTGGGGAATCGGCTGTCGGCCGACTTGGTGGATGCGATTGATGATGGGGTGACGGGCCCAAGCACCGGGGGCAAGAAGGTAGGCTAGTGCATATTCCCCGCTGCCTTTCTGCTTGAAGATGGAAAACGAGTACTCATGAAGGGCTTGAGCTTCGTCGGGGGGCAGATGGTTGAAGCGACGGGAGGTCCAGGCAGAGATGAAGCGGGGGCCAAAAGGCCCTGTGAAGCGGATAATGCTAAAGGGTGAGAAGTTGACCACCTTGGCGTCCCAGAGCCAGATAGCCCAGCTGGGAATACTCCGTTTCTGCGGTGGTTGCTGTTCCTGCTTCTCCTTGGTAACGGAAACATCATGATTGGAGCCTGAAGTGGCGGTGGTGGCATGCTGATCTTGCGTGAACTCGTTTGCGACAGTAGATACCTCGGGCTCAGGAAGAGATGCATTGACCGCGTAAGGGTTCTCTGGTATCCCCACGGGTGAAGCAAGAATCAGCTTCTTCAGACGGCCGGGATATTTGAGGGCGTAGGAAACGGCAAGATAGCCGCCTAGCGAGTGACCCAGCAGTGTGAAGCGCTCAATTTTCCTCGTCTTGCGCCACTCCTCCAGCGCGTCAATGAACCAGTCTTCCGCCTCCTCGACCTGTTTGTCATGGTCCCGAGCGTGGATCTTAAAGACGGGCCGCGAAGAGTTTCCCATGCCGAGCATATCCAGAGCATACAGCCTCAGGCCGGAAATGCGTGTGATGGGCTCAAAGTTCTTGTAGAAGAAGCCCAGGCCTGCGCCGTACCCGTGGAGCATAACGAGCGTCTCCTCTACCTCTTCACCTTGACGCTCGACACAGATCTCGTTGAGGGCCCTATCCTTCCCGGACAGCTGGACGAGTGAGCGTCGCCATGTTCTGGTTCCAAAGGGGTCGACTTCTGGTGTAGTGATAGCTGTGGCGGTGGTGGCGAGATCGTCAACAACTTCTTTTAAGTAAGGGGCTAAGGCAAGAACATTGCGCTCTGCCATAGGAGGCCTCACACTGTTCCACTATGCGGAAAGAGAGTGAAAGTGCCAGTCAGCATACAAGATAGAGAGCAATGGGAATACAAGTCGCAGGTGTCAGTAGTTTGATGTACCGAGGGAGGATAGAAGAGGCAATACTTACCCATTGATATGCGGCATCTTTGTAACCCAGCGGGAAATACATTTAATAGACCTGCGGCTTGGACTTCTTGGGTATCACAGGGAATCTCTATAGTTGAAGCCGTTACATGGCAGACGGGAGTGACCCGGGTGACGGGTTTTAAGTTGACAATGTTGGAGCGGCCAGCGCAGCACAGCGCTTACGTGACGTCATCTACTCTATTGAGACTTGTACTCCGCAAGCCGCCACAGCCGTGATGCAGCCACAGGCTACTCCGTACACGGTACAGCTATGTATATGTACAATAATGTATGTTGTACCCGCGTACCCGCCACAAGTCAATTGCCGTGAAGTGTGGCACTGTGCAGTGTGCCCCATGACGCAGCTCAGCAGAATGGCGAAGGATGAAGCTCGCTTCGTTTGCTGCAAGCCATAGCAACGGCTATTTTCTCGTCGTTCAGATCGTCTTGGCCAATTGACATGCACACCAACATCAGCAACAGACGCCGGCACCGACTTCAAATCTCGACTCATCTTTGCCAATTGCCGCCTCTCGTCTTCCGGCCTTGCTCTCCGCCGACCTATCGACATTCTCATCTCTCTCCTCTCGAGCTGTCGCCCAATTTCCCCCGTCTCGTACCCTCGTCTTTGGTCGCCGGCATCACCGCGACTGCATGGCCCATGAGCCCAGCTGACAGGCTGCAATTCCAGCCTCGGTAAAGATAGAGGGAGGCATAAGGTCCTAGACTTTCGACAAAGAATCGGCCTTTCTCCCTGTCCGACCATCGATCGAAACTGCCCATCATGTCCGCCGATATCGACTCCATCGTCAAAGGGGCTCCTATCGCCGCCGACAATGTCAAAATCACCGCTGGCTCGTCGCCCACCATCCCTTCGACCCCAGGCAAGCAGGGCGACCCTCTCAGTCACGCGCCGAGCTCTCCCGCCATGGTATACCTGAATCTTCTCATCCTCGAAGCATCTCTGCGAGCACAATTCCTCGAGCTCCGCGCCCGAAGACGACATCACACCTTCTTCCTCACGTTGCTGACTCTGTGGGTGGCTTTTTTCGGCTACAAGCTCTACTTTGCGCCGCGCGAAGATGGGAGGGGAGTCGGGGGTTCGATCTACTGGGCGTTGGAAGGCGCGCAAAAGGTGTGTTTCATGGGCGGCATCATCACGGCGATATTAGTCTGGGGCACGGGAATTTGGGATCGGGGAATACGCTGGCCGCGTCGATGGTTCTCTATATCTAATCGCGGTCTGCGCTGCTTCAATTGCAAGCTCGTCATTATACGGCGGCCCTGGTGGGCCGAGACACTCTCGGCGGTGGGATTCTTCCTGACCTACGGCCTGCTTTCGCATACTGCGAGCTCGTCGTATCGTCACGTGGAGCCTTCTTTGCTGCGAGAGATGGAGAAGGAATTTCAGCTACATGGCGATGGTGGCCATGGTCCTACACTCGTGCTACCGTATGACGACGAGGAAAAGGGGGGAGGTCACGAGGAGGATCTGGCACCCGGAGGTGACTACGTCAAGCTCCTTCTGCTACCCAAGCCCTTTTCGCCCACGTTTCGCGAGAACTGGGAAATATACCGAACGGAATATTGGGAAAGAGAAAATGAACGGCGAGCATTGCTGCGCCAAAAGGTCAGAGAACATGATCGACGACTAGCCAAGCAGGCCTACGGCTGGCTATGGTGGCTGCCATGGAGATACGATCCTCGGCGCAAAGCGCATGCCCACGTTCGTGGGCACAAACCACTCCAGCATCGCTTTGCGAGCAGCGAAAAGAGTAAAAGACATCGCAGTAGCAGCGTGCGTCGCTTATCTGTCAGTTCGACTCGCAGCCCGACGCCACCCGTCCTAGACACAGAAGACAGCCAAAGCAACCGCCGCCTCAGTTCCGCTTCGGACAAGCGCCGAAGAAAGCAATCATCGATGTCCATGGCTACCAGATCGAGACGCTCCGGCACGGACTCGAGATCAGTTACACCAGAGACGCCCTCGCAACTCAAAAAAGAAGCGACCATCAAGATGGATGATTCCTCCATGTCTTCGGCCTCTCTTCTCCCCTGCTGACGATAGCAGTGGCAATGGAAGAATGTTGCGGAGCGCAGGACTTGGACAAAAGACTTGATCAAGTTAGTTTGTCGGAAGAGACGGGAAGGGAGCGTGGCGGCTTCTCAGCAGACTTTTGGGCGGGTAAATGAGCACCTGTTTTTTTAAGCTTTTTCTTGTAGACAGATTTCTTCGTGCGGCTAACGAGCGTGTGACCACCACCATCAGTTATTCGTCTTGGCTGCAAGTAACAAGTTGCGTTAGATTCGTGTATGTATGTATGAATACATATGGGCACTTGTGCTAATTCCATGTCCAGATGACGAGAGAGAGGAAATGAGCAAACAGGGTACATGCCGCTTTGCGACTTCCCGTGCTGTTCCTGATGGATTCATCAGGTGCTCATACTTTCATCATCCTTGCTCCGTACCTCTCATCCCGTCCGCTTTGAAGCATCTTTTCGATTCGTGCCGCGTGCGTGTACCTGTTTCATACCTACGGACTCCGGAGTATGTACCTGATTAAAGGCTAAGCATGTGCAAAGCAGCCACACAGACAGCTCCCACAATTTAGCCTCCTCTTTATCCGTGGCGTCAGCCGGCCATTGTGCTTGTACGAATCCCCTCGCCTTCATTTCCTTCGCAGTAGTACATACATATGTACATACGGCGATACACTGCTCAGTGTTCGATATCTTAGCGTGCCGCCATTCCGTACGGGACCTTGCATGAGGCAATTTACTCCGTAGCGCTGCGACGCGAACAATAGATCGTCTCCTCCCCGCATTGTGGGCCGGCCATCTGATTTATTTTGGTCAAGCTTGCCTGAAACAGGCCGAATGAGAAAGCTTAAGCGCCTCCTCAGCGCGGGACGGCAAGGTGAAGAAGAAAAAATGAAAAGGGGAAACATGCCAATCCGGCTGCACCGGAGCAGAGAAAAAAGGGGCCTTCGGTAGAAGTCTGCCCTGGTTATGCTGCACCACGTGGAATGCATGACTAGCTAGGGTGATATTCACAGATAGGTATTTAATTTTAATGCCTTCGAGGCCCTCGCGCCTCGATGGGCGCCATCCAGAAGTGCAGATACATTGAAGCTGGTTTTTCCTTCTTTTTTTCTGATTTTATTCAAGTCTTTTTGTCAGTTTTTTGTCTTGTTACCCTGGGCTTGTATCGCATCAACCCGGTATACATACATAGCCACTCGTTTTATACGTTTTTTTAAGTGAATTCGAAGAAGGACAAGAAATCCACAGTCATTCATATCCTACCCGAAAAGCAAGAAGAATAAAATGGTTCGAAACACGACCAAGACGGCGCTGCTGGCGCTATTCTCAGCAACAGCACTCGGAAGCACCGCCCGAGACATCAAGGTCGACTCCAGGGGCTCGATTATGCCAGCAGGTTTCTCCCGCTGCCTCTTTTACGACGACTTCTCGCAGACCCCTGGCGCCCTCCCCGACTCGTCGAAATGGCAGATTGATCTCGGCACGCGGTACGCAAACGGCGGGCCCAAGAACTGGGGCACGGGCGAGATCCAGGTATACACCGACCACACGCAGAATGTGCACATCACGCACGACCAGACTCTCAAGATCACGCCGTTGCGCAGCAACAACGGCTCTTGGACATCGGCGCGTATCGAGACGACTGCAGACTGGGACTTTGCCTGCCCAGAGGGCGAACGCATGCGCGTCGAAGCCCGACTCAAACTCGGTGGGCAAGCCAAGAAGAACGCTCTGGGTATCTGGCCAGCTTTCTGGTTGTTGGGCAGCGGATACCGTAACAACTACGCGGCATGGCCTGCGGTCGGCGAGATCGACATTATGGAATCGGTCAACGGGCTCGACAAGATGTGGCACACGATCCATTGCGGCAAATATCCCGGCGGCGTCTGCAATGAGCCCAACGGTATCGGACACCCGACCAAAGACGTCCCGAGGTCATCATGGCACACAATCGCCTTGGACGTGGACCGCCGCCATCCTGCCGGTCATGGCAAGCAGTCGATGAGCTGGTTGATTGATGGCGTGACGCGCTGGACTGTGCACGAGAGCAACTTGACTTCTCCGGGAAACAGCACCGCGGCTCAGGCATGGAACGCGCTTGTGGCCAACCCGAAGATGTTGCTGTTCAACGTGGCTGTGGGAGGAGCGCTTCCCAACGCCTTCTCCGGCATCGATACGCCTACTAATGCGACGCGGGGAGGTGATGGTGCTAGCATGGAGGTCGATTACGCGGCTGTCTATTTGACGTCCACGGGGCTTGCAATGCCCTTGTAGAGTCGGGTTTGAGGGAGGAGAGGGATGGAGAAGAGAGAAGCGGGAGGTTTGGCAACGCCAAAGGAGGGCTTGAAAGAGGTTGGAATATTGACGGCGGGTGTCCCATTGGCAGCAAATTTTCATTTCATGTATCGACCATTACCCTGTAGGATAAAGTAAAGATAGGAAGTCCTTGCTTTCAACTCTTTTCCAGGGCTTCAATACTTCACTCGTGTTGTATAATCAATACTGCAACGAGTAGTCCATGAAAGAAATAAAATATGTGTTGCTGCAAATTGCAAACACGTCCAAGTTCTCTCATAATCACGATGATGTCTGAGCAGACTTTTTGAAATGCAGGGCAGGTGTCGGGTTGCGTTGTGTCCTCCGTAGTTCAATCACCAGATCCGATATCCTGTGACAGTTCAAGGCAATAAAATGGGCCTACGGACCTCGATCATTCAGTTTTGTCACTCCTTGTACACGATATGTACCTGTGAATCGTGATTCAGAGAAGCTGTCCAAAAGGAAATCCCGGACCAAAAAAGGAAGTAACATGTGCACTAAAGAGAAACAACATCTCACATATGCACACCTCTTCAAAAGACCGAACTCTCCAATGCTCCAGTTATTTGTCGTGCTCGCCTCATCCACGGTTCCTACATTTCTACCCCTCGAATCAGGAGGAACTTGGCACGAGATCTCATAGGTACATATGTACGCAGACGGCAAAGGTTTCACTCCAGTGACTCCACGTCCTGAACGCCCTGCATGTCCTGCACGCGCCGCGGAGAAACCAAGACATACAGCAAAACAAGTCGAAACAAAACACCAACAGAGGGTCTACGGACTAGAGAAAGCAAGGCAAACAATCCCCTGAGACACGAGGCGCAGGATTCGGGACTTTAAGATTGCCTAGACGCATTGCAATTTGCATCGCATCGCCGCGCTACAGAGCCACGAAGAACGGATCGTGATTTACTACATAGACTCAGCGGGCGTCCTCGTCTGCGCCCGCCGCATCATCGTCACACCCGATCTTGAGACACAGTCTCGCAACTCGCAAGGGACAATGTGCTCCGTCAACATCGGAACAGACAGTACGTTGACAAAGACGCATCGTGATTGCTATGTACCTGGTATATCGGCTACGTAAGAATAGGATACGTGCCACAGAAAGCGAATCGAACAAGAACAGAAACCCTCCTAGTTACAGTAATGTGGTATAGTTGTAAATCTGAATAGAAAAACGTGGTATAAGCCCGTCGCTTCCTTCATAGAAGGAAGAACTGAAGAAACGCAGAACATGACGCAGAAATATAAGAAAATAAAGAAGAAATGAGTAAATAAAAAATATGTCAGCCATGAGTATAGACCAAGGTGCCCCCAAAAAACGCCAACAAAAAAAGCACAACCCGCCTCACAGACGCTTGCCTATTCGCTCTTTTTTTTCTCCCAGATCAAAACAATCAACGAATCGAGCTCCTCTGTTGCCGGCGTCGATGATCCCGACTGGGGTGGCCCCGCGGCCCTGACTCCCCTCTTCAAGTACGCCTGCCAGACAGAACCGCTCGCCACGGTCGCAGAGTCAACCAGATTCCAGACTTCCTTGCGGCCGGTCCAGTCGAGGGGTCTCCGCTGGATCTTGTCCTCGTTGATGACGATTTGGCCCGACACGGGCGTCTTGCCTGTGTTATCAAACGTGTCTTGCTCGTCGCTATTTTCGTTTTCGTGTCCACTGTTCCTATGGCCGGGCCTTTTGTTGTGCGCATGGTGCTGCTTATGGTGGTTGTGATGGCGGCGGTGGATGAGCCCGTCGGGATGGTGGCTGATGGAGACGCCGTTGATGATGGCCCAGTTGTCGTGGAAGAGGTACTGGTGCATGAAGCAGGCTTCGCCGCAGATGTCGGTTACGAGATGCGCCATGCCGACGTCGATTCGGTGTCGTTCTTGGTAGTCGTGGAGGAGGAGCGGTCGCATGCCCGTCTCGTGGCTCTCGAGCTGAGGTTTGTAGTTGGCGTCGTGGGGTGAGTAGAAGGCGGGGATGACGTGCATATCAATGTCTGCTCCCTTCTTGACACAGTTTTTGAGCAGGATATCCCATTTTTGAGAGCGGTAGGATATCGCGGGGATGTCCATCTCCAGGCACGAGAGCTTGGGTATTAGAGCCACGACGTGCCTGCTCATGATGACGGCGCCGCCGCCGTATGTTGTGATGGATTTGCCGTCTTGTTGCCAGTCTGATCGTTCGCTTGGAATGCCAATGTACAGTCGATTGTTTGGGTTGTACGAGGAGAGGCGCTCGCGTAAATATGCCAGACTAGGAAAGAAGATGGTGTCTTCGACGATGCCAAACCAGTGCTTCGGTTGACCGCTAGCGGCCAGAGTCGCACCATACGTCTTCAAGATTCGGACCATTTCGTAGTATCGTCGCGCCTTGGATGTGGGTTCCGAGGTTGATGTGACGTACGCATCGATGCCTGCCTCGTGAAGCATCGCGTCCATCGCGTCGAGCTGTTCCGAGGAGGCATGATCCAGCATGAGAACCAAGCCCGCGCCATTGCTAGCTCCATTTCCATCCGTCAACCATCGCTTCCATGCGCGAAAGATGGCCCAATCCTTGGCCGCAATTCGTTCGTACGAGGTTGACACGCCGAAGAGAAATACAGAGCCGGGCAGTGTGATTTGCGTCGGCCTCGACTGAATCGGCATCTCCATCCTCTTGACGGCCCGTAGCTCTGAAGCATTCGGATTGTGGACATCAATCACCTTGAGTAGATCCGGGTGAGGCTGGAAATTAGTGTGAACATCGGTCATGGGTTCCACGTCCGACGACAATTCCGACGATGTAATTCTCCATGCTTGCCATTGTGTCAAGTTGGTGAGCCCATGAATGTCGATCAATCTTTCCAGGTATTCCTCTTCAGGCGAAAGGTCTCCCACATAGTAAGGATCCTCCCAGTCCGAGATAAGGCTTGTTTTTCGTTGGCGATACCATCGTGTCGACTGGAAGAGGAGGCCACCAAGGCAAGCTGTGAGCAACAAGTGGCTCAATCTCATCTGGAGCACTGGGAGGCCTTTGGATAGAAACATGGTCCCAGCCAGATGCAGCACCAGGCCGCAAAAGAAAAGAAGGAAGCAAACGACAGTGAGAAGAGAAGTGTACGAAGATGGAAACTGGGTGAAAAAGTTGAGTATGCGCCAGGCGCAGCAACCACTGGCAATTTTCGACTCCGTGACAGGGGAGGTCACAACTGACAAGTTACAACGCTATCGCATCATTCCCTGGGTACGACTGGTGAGTACTTCAGTACCTTTCTTCGGTAGATGGAGCTTGTCAAGTCTACGAAGTAGTGTATGAGAGAAAAGCCAACGCTGCACAACGGCCCTACTGAGATTGACAGAACCTGCTAAGATCTGGTGTCAGGTAGACCGTAGGACAAAGGAGTGTGATAACTAATGATTCGCGAAAATACATGGACAAAGTACCTACTAGGCACCACTGACCAGCGGACAAAACGACACAGCATCACTGAACCCGTCACCCAGAGTTGCGCCGCCAAACCCAGGGACTTTTTCTTTTCGTTGCCCCCTTTTTCTATCCGCTGCAAGGCAAAAAATTTAGGCGAGCATCCTTCACCCAGCGCTCGCGATGCGCGCCTTGTCAAGGACGAATGGTGCAGCAACACCAAACAACCTGGAATCCCAAGAAGATGAAACTGGCTAGGTGGGCCCTCATACAACTCAAACGTACACAGGCCCCTGAACGAACCGCCACCTGATCCACTGCCTGCCAGCCGGTATTATTGGAAACTTCTTCCAGGCAAGCCACTGTTCTACATACATAATACCAACAGGGGAACCCCTTCGACCGACCAACCATGCAAGAATGATCGTCAGTGGTCGCATCCCTCGCAGCCACTGCTCCACGGTTTTGCATCCTTGCCGCCTCGGCTACCTATGTAATGTAATTCAGCCCTGCTGGTAATTGCTCCAAATGTATGTGTACGTACTCCGTAGGTAATATTGCAAATTGTCCCCCCCTTGCGCATGACGAAGGTTGATTGAGCTTTCAGTGTTCATTGCCTGGGGGAGAATCGACGCTTGGTACACCGTACGGAGTACATTACGGAGTACATACGTGCATTTCTATGCAGGGCCGCCTTCAGTGTTTGGAGCTGGAGCTGCCGAAGACCCTGGCTGCCCCGCCGGCAGAGGCATGGTCGTATTCTGTGGCTTGATAGCTCGGAGAGACTGTTTGTAATTCGCTGGCAGGTTTACAACAATGGTGGTTTTGGCATCTCGAAAATAGTCAAAGCACTCAGCCAGGACTTGTGGCGCAGACTGCCCGGCTGGGACGATACCGGAATCTAGAATCTCTTTGATATGGTCCTCAATGTCTTCAAACTCGGCCATATCATTCCAATATCGATCCGGTATGCCGCTGTTGTGGAACAGTGCGAGCAGTCCGGCAATGACCGTGTTCGCGGCCCCTAGAATGGTGATGGGCTTCCCGTCCGCTAGGGACATGGAGCCAAGAGCCGTAAGTGCCGCTCCGAACAGGACTTGGAGCAGCAAGAGCATCCATTGGAAGAAGGTCGCCAGATGAAACAGAAAAAAATAGCGATACTTGTGAGAAACCACATCGCGGTAGAGGCCATGAGGCATGCCCAGTGGTGGCCACACCTAATGACTTGGATGACAAGGTTTCTGACTTTCGCCATCTTTGACCCCACCGAGGCCGTTGGCAATCCTCAACCATTCAGCCGAGGAAAGAAAACGATGAGCAATAACTTTGTGTTTGTGATGGCCATCCGATTTATGAGTTTTTGGAAGCGTCCTATCCGCGTCGGGTGCTGGCGTCCCAATTTCAGGCATCTTATCCTTGGCTTGCCCAGGAGAGGAGGACGAGGCCGCCGCAACAAGTGACATGATGACTACGAATTGAACAAGGAAAGAATGTAGGGGAGTAATTATTTTAGGAGTCGAGTCAGTATTGGAAAATGGTGCAGACTTGGAAAACACCTTTGAGAGAGGAATA
This sequence comes from Claviceps spartinae, assembly GCA_018360215.1. Taxonomy (NCBI): domain Eukaryota; kingdom Fungi; phylum Ascomycota; class Sordariomycetes; order Hypocreales; family Clavicipitaceae; genus Claviceps; species Claviceps spartinae. The sequence continues at coordinate 24,856 of SRPX01000203.1, read as the reverse complement.
GAAAGTATGAAGAGAGTTGAAGAAACGAAATAGGTCCAGTGTCGGAGGGTTGCAAGTTCAACCACGTAGGTACATACTCCGTACTCCGTAGACAAGGACGATTGCCGAAGCAAGAACGCTCTTTCCCCGCCTTGCTGCGAATCATCGGATTGTACAAAGTGGGCGATTCAATTTCATCCCCCCCTGCATAGAACGTTACAGAATCCTGTGAGGATTGCCGCTCGCCTTTTTTTGTCTTTCGTCTTGTCCTTTGTTTTCTAGGCCAATGTCCAAGGTGAATGTGTACTGTTTGTAATTTTAATTCCCACTGTAACTCGGCGAGGTAGGTACATAGGTACATACATATGTATAATGTATGTACCTACCTGGGCCTAGGTACGGAGTACGATTCACGAAGCAGCATTTTGGCAAAAACAGTTCGCTGAGTAAACCCGTACAGTTCGCGGAGTAACGCTCAGGTACATATGTATGTACCTAATTTAGTCAGTTGGCGCTTCACCGCCCGCACCACTCAAGACTCAAGAGTCAACCCACTCCGACGGCAGAAACTTTTCTGGCTAATCGGCGGTAATACCGGTAGCTTCACTCCAAAAAAAAAGGAAGCTCAAAGTGCTTTCTCCAGCTGTATTGTAATCGCCCATCGCGACACATGAATGCGCTACTTGTCTCGAAAGCTATCATCCGGCATCCTATACAAAATATCCGCACGAGGCTCACCACTACCTATCTTTGTCCCTTCTTGTGGCAGTCGCCCGTGCCACTCAGCCCGCAAAGGTCGAGCTACGATGGAGGAGAAATATCTTTCCGCTCAGACAATAGAGCGTGATGGCAAACAGTTTCGCACTATAACCGAGGGCAAGGCCACAATCCTAGTTCCTCAAGGTGCCAAGGTCGGAGAGGACACCTCGGACGAGCCAAAAGTTTTCTACAATCCGATCCAGCAATATAATCGGGACCTGTCGACCCTGGCTGTAAAAGTGTATGGGAGGATGCTTTTGGATAAAAGGATAGAGAGTTTCAATACGAAAAATGCGAAAAAGGGGAAAAAGAGGAAGCGAGACGAGGCAGAACAAAACTTGGGAGTCTCCAAGGACAGCGAGGCTACAGAGAAGCAAGTTCCCGAGGCCCATGCCCCTGAGACGCAAGCCCGTGAGAAAGGAGTAGAAGAAGAAGAGGAAGAGGGCGAAGGTGGTCACGTATACAAGCCTGCATTCAAAATCCTTGATGGTCTATCTGCATCTGGTTTGCGCGCATTGAGATATGCCTTGGAGATTCCGTTCGTCACTTCAGTCACTGCCAACGATTTGTCACCTTCGGCCACCGAATCGATCAAGCAAAATGCGGAGTTCAATGGCGTCACCGACAAAATTAAGGCTACCAATGATGATGCACTCGCTATCATGTATCGGGCACTCGCAGCCGGCTTGTCTAAACGTGATAATCGAGGCAACCCGAGCAAAGCGCACAAGTTTGATGTCATTGACCTGGATCCGTACGGCACGGCAGCCCCCTTCTTCGATGCGGCCGTCCAAGCTGTGAGAGACGATGGTGGTTTGCTCGTCATTACTTGCACAGACAGTGCTGTCTGGGCTGGTCACAGTTACTGCGAAAAGGCATTCGCCTTGTACGGCGGAGTTCCTGTCAAGGGAATGCATTCTCACGAGGTCGCTCTACGTCTGATTCTGAATGCCGTTGCAAGCTCTGGAGCCAGATACGGCCTGGCAATCGAGCCTATGCTGTCGTTGTCGATTGACTTTTACACCAAAGTCTTTATAAAAGTCACTCGATCGCCTCTGGCTGTCAAGTTCTTGGGCGCCAAGACCATGCTGGTGTATAGCTGTGATGCCGGCTGCGGTGCATGGGAAACACAACCCATTCTGAAGAGCCGACCACACCCCAATAAGAAAGGCAACGGGTCATTCTACAAGCACACCATGGCACAAGGGCCTAGCGCAGACCGATTCTGCCAGCACTGCGGCTTCAAGATGCATGTCACCGGGCCCATGTATGGCGGCCGAATACATTCGCAGGACTTCATCCATCGTCTCCTGGACGAGATCCCCAACTCGTCGCCCGAGGTTTACAAGACGTTATCCAGATTGGAAGGCATGCTGCGAACGGCTCTTGAGGAGTACATACCAGGTCCAGAACTGCCCACCGATGTTGATCCCAAAGACGCCGAAGCAGCCGTCGTGGATCACACGCCCTTTTTCTTCATCCCTGGCAAGGCCGCTAGCATTCTCTCTTGCGCCACCCCCACGGACGACATGTTTCGAGGTGCTCTCATGCATCTCGGCTACCAGGTCGGTCGGAGTCACTGCCGCCCCGGCAGCATCAAGACCGATGCGCCATGGTCAACGATCTGGTGGGTTCTCACGGAGTGGATCAAGCAGAAGTCGCCAGTCAAGGTCTCCAAATTCAGAGACTCCATGGCGGCTTGGAAGATTCTCCATCGCGCTGGGATCGTCGGCCAGCAGGAGAAGGCAAACGATGATGAGAAAGGCGAAGGTGTCGCGACGGCCGCTAGCACCAGCACCACCATTGGCGCAGACGTGGAAATGTCGGGCGTCGATGACGAGAAGCAGGAGACGAAAGATGCCGCTGCGGCGCCAAATGGTAGTAAGGAAAACGGAGACGCCGCCGAGAAGTCTGCCAGCGAGGAAGAGCTGCGAAAAACACTCGTCTTTGACGATGCACTCGTGCAGCTAGGCAGACAGAAAGGCACTCGTTACATGAGATATCAGGTCAACCCGCACAAATTCTGGGGGCCGATGACGAGGGCGAAGGGTTGAAACAAGATTTTAAAGAAGTACTGTCGACCCGCTTGTGGACGATGTTAATCTCGTGATCTTATGCTTGTGGACGACATGGAGACGACATGGCCCCACCCGCCTCAGCTGAATACCTCCTATGCTCGATCAGTCAAAATACAGATGCCTTTTCCATCGACCTTCACACCGCCATCATTGCCTTCTTGAACTTTGTTTCTTAAACCTTTCTACCACCGTCCAAAAACCTGCGTAGCGATCCATCTTCTGCGAAAAGAACCAGCGCCGGCGAAGTCTTCATCCAAAGGGCAAAAATGTCGCCTAGCGCGGGGTTGCTACCCAGAATTGAAAACGTCCATCTCCAAGATGGCAATCTCACATGGACATACGTGGAAAACCAGCAACGCGGCCACGCAACCATCGACGAAGTACTCTTCACATTTCAACCGGCTCAGATAACATTACATAAGACATCACAACAATCCTCCTCATCGACCATCATTTGCTGCCTCAAAGAAGACTCAACCCAATTGCCCCTCTTCTCGCTCCATCTTCTCACCACCGGTGATGCCGGCATTCCAGATGCGCTCCTTACGCATGCGCCTTGCCTCTCCCCTGCCGGACTGCCAGATCATCTACAAAGTACGCCAACCAACAAGGTCGACGTGATTCTCTCTACAAAGTCCGGTACGGGACGAGGGCAATCCTTCTGGACGCATGTTCTTCGGCCTCTCCTCGAGTTGATCCTCTCGCTTTCTCAGGACGACAACGACGCTGCCAGTGCTTCAGAGACAGGGCAACAAAAAGAACCGTGGGATGTGCTCACCACTCAAGATGAACAGACTGTGCGGCTCTACGCCAAGGAGCTTCACCACCAGAACAGCCTCCGCAGAACCATCATCCTAATCAGCGGCGACGGCGGCATCGTCGATCTACTTAATGGTCGCGAAGCTAATACTCAAGCCTCGGCATCGAATCTTCTCGCCCTCATCCCTCTCGGCACAGCGAATGCCCTCTTCCATTCTCTCCACAGAGGACTCGAGGCGGACCCCGGCCCAACGCCTCTGGTCCTCGCTCTTCGCACCTTGTTCCTCGGGACACCTCAGGATCTACCCATGTTCAAGGCCCTCTTCACGGCTGGCTCACGCATTGTATCATATACATCCGCCACAGACGACGACAAGGTCATCGCACCCCTTGCCCGCACCGACACAGCGGTATCACACCTCTATGGCGCCATAGTAGCCAGCTACGCCCTCCACGCAAGCATCGTCCACGAAAGCGACACACCAGAATACCGCGTCCACGGCCGCGCACGCTTCAGCATGGTCGCCGAGAAACTCCTCCAAGAATCGCACCCGTACCAAGCGACTCTCGAGGTGCAATCCGCCCGCGCTGCATCCCCGGCCATCTACCGACACGTCACCCCCGACACCCACAGCTACATCCTCCTCTCCATGGTCAGCAACCTAGAGAGAAATTTCACCATCTCCCCGGCCACGAAACCCCTTGATGGGACTCTGCATCTCGTGCACATTGGCGCCGTGGACTCACAGAAGATCATGCAGGCGATGACGGGGGCGTACCAGGGCGGAACGCACACGCTCTTGGAGTGGGAGAATGGCGAACGGGTCCTGTATGAGCAGGTGGATCGGGTGAGGATCACGACGCAGGAAGAAGATGCGCGGTGGAGGAAGTTTTGCGTGGATGGGACGATTGTCGAGGTGGGGAGGGGTGGGGGGATGGAGGTTGAGCGTGTGGAGGAGGTGGTGTTTAAGGTGTTGGTGGATAGGAGGATGGGATGAATGATGGGGTGACTTTTTGAAGATTTTTCATGTTTTCTGCACGGTCTAGAGGATGTTTAGGTCCTGGATTGGATATTCTCAGCCTCTCAGGATGAAAGCTCGCACTCTATCTAGGGAAATTGGTCCTAAAACATACTCGCTTCTAAGTAATGCTTAGGTACTTTGAGATACCTCCCGTTGATGCAGCACTCTACCGACACTGGAAAACCTTTGCATCATTGATTAAGCGTGTTTCTCAAGATCAGTTTTGGGGCGTACGTTATTGGGAACACATCAGATAAACATGAGAATCATACCAACGGGAATCATGCCAACGCTCCTGAGTTATGAGTAGCCACAACAGCATACAATCATAACTGCTTTTATATGCGGACAGCACCCGCCCTCAATGTCCCAGCAACTTCATCACCCGTTTCTGCATCAGCGTCTCAAACTCTTCCACTCCCCGCTCCAACTTGGCCATCTGCCCCCCCTTCAACCGATACACAATCCTCCGCCGTGGAGCCTCATCATCCTCTCCACTCGCCTCGCTATCATCATCTCCCCCACCATCATCATCGTCATCCAGATTCCCTTCCACGACTCCCCGCATAAACCATCGGTCGTGGCTCACCAGCACCACTGCTCCAGCCCACCTGCTCAGAGCAATCCGAAGTGCAGTGACGGTCTCGTAGTCAAGATGAGTAGTGACCTCATCAAGAATCAGACAATGAGGACGACGCCAAAATAGACGGGCGAGTTCGCAGCGGACTAGCTGGCCTCCCGAGAGCTTACAAACGGGAATATCGGAAGCCATGCGGCCTGGAAGACCGAGCTCGCCCAAAAGGCCGCGGATTTCACCTTCGTTCAGTGCGCCGTCGACCTCACGGGCGAGAAGACCAAGGGCTGTCAGCGCAGGCTCTTGCTTTTCGATGGATTGAATGCCCTCGACTGCGTGCTGTGAATAGTAGCCTAGCTTGAGGCGTGGATGCGTGGCAACGTTCCCTGCGGTAGGACTGATTTCTTCGACAAGCATTTTGATCAGGGTGGATTTGCCGGCGCCGTTCAGACCGAGAATGCCGATGCGGTCGCCCATACCCACGGTCAGGTTGATTCCGTCGACTACCAGGGGCAATTTTGGCTTGTAGCGGAACGATGCGCCTTCAAGGGAAAGCAGAGAACCCGGGAAGCGCAGATCTGGTGGCTCGGGTAGCGTGATGAACACTGGCCTCTCCTCGGGGGCGATTTCGATTTCCTCTCGAGAAGTGAGATGGTAGCCGACGAGATCTCCATTGAGCTTGAAGCGGTGACCCTTGGCATTCACCTGCATGCCCATTCGGTCGTCGAGTTTCTTTTGACGAGACTTTGCCTGGCGGATCTTGTTAGTATCGTCATTTGCTTTGCCAGCTTTCATGTTTTGCGCAATGGACTTTTCCATGTGTGCTCGCTGCTTGTTCTGGGCCGCCTTCATCTTCTTAAGCCAAAGTTTGCGTTCGGCTTGGGACGCCTCGTATGTCGGTAGGTCGCCATGGAAATAGGTAAGCTCCTTGTCTTTGAGAATCATCAAATCAGTACAGACGGAGATGAAGTCTCGGTCGTGAGATACGATTACGACAGTGGGCGGTTTTTCGCCTTCTGAAGCGCGTTGCAGGTATCGCTGAAGCCAGATTATGCCCAGTAGGTCAAGGAAATTGGTCGGCTCATCTAGAATCAGGATATCTGCGTCTTGTAAAAGAGCCGTGGCGAGGGAAGCACGCATGTGCCAACCACCCGACATGCTGGCAATGGGTTGTGTCATGCGATCCTGGCTGAATCCGAGACCTGTAAGAATTGATTTGGCTTTGCTCTCAATTTGTGAAAGGCGAGAAGGCTCAACTTGGCTCTGCAAGTCTGCAAGCATATCCGCAGCTTCCTGTGTCTCTAGCTGCAGTGTTTCTGGTCCAATCTCGCTGTCCGGTTGGTTGATCCTTTATATTCTGTCAGAGACGTTGGACTGGCTACAGACAAAAAGAAAAACCAGCCAGACTTATAGGAAATTGGAAAGTCTGACTTACATAATTTCCGAATTCGCGACCACCTTCTCTAGTGCAACAAGAGCCTTTCGTGCTTGCAGACCTCGAGCGCTACTTCTCAACCTGGCATCTTTGTCTTGTCGAAACAGACGTTTTTGCAAACGGTCGTGCTTTAGAGATCGTAATGCCCTGATCAGACTATATGGATCAGACGCATCAACGCCATCGGATAAAACTAGACCAGTTTAAGTTTATACTCCCGGTCGGCGGTCATCAGGCGAGGGACTTTGGCCAGAACGTACACTTGATCTCCTGTTCAACGGTACATCTAGCAGTTGCTCGGTTCACAACTTCATGGAGAACGCTTAGTTTCCCATTTCCCTTCGCAGCTGATGCTGTGCTGTCGTCCCCATCAACCAATCTACTTTGTTGGAGGAGAGCAATTCTGGTGCCTTCAGGGATACCAGGAATGAGCTTTTCCGCAATGGCTTTGAGAAGAGCTATTTGAAATGGGATGTCAATCTTCCATTTCAAGTCCATTCCAAAGAAGATTATGGGGAGAAGAAAGCTTCCTCACTCGATTTTCCTGTCCCATTGCGGCCAACCAGTGCGTATCGTTGTCCTTCCTTGAGAAGTAGCTTCGCATCGGATAATATTTCTAGGCCCTGCGATCGAGATTTGGAAGTCCTCTTTGCCGTCGCTGAAAAAGCTGTATCGCCCGACGTGACCAGTATCTGTAAGCCTGCAACATCGAGCTGTTGAACTCCAGAGATGGGCAAGTTAGACCGGTTCTTTTCTTTGAGAAGCCTTTTGCGCAGTGGAATTCTGTGAATTCCATGTAATTTTTTTTTTTTTTTTTTTTTTTGAGAATTGTTATCTCTCGATAATTCGACGAATCGATATGGAACCGAGTTTGCTTCGCGGTACACAAAATTGTGGCCACTGCCTCGGATGACATTGACGTCATACTTGGTTGTTGTTGCGGCGATAAACCGTGTCTGAGTCTTGAGAGAGCCGCAAGCAGAAGACCGAATCGAAAGCCGTCAAAGTAGAGAGAGAGAGAGAGAAAATCAGTGAATCAAGAAAGATGATGATATTCGTTTCAGACTTCAAGAACCCGGTACTGATGAACTGAGAATTGCACGTCACATCACATCACATCACATCACGGTAAATGGTTTGAAACTGTGGTAATACCCCCGCTGTTTAGTCACTCTAGTCATGGTATTAATTTGGAGAGTTGGGAGTCACCAGCGCTGATCGTTGACTGGAATGACGGCTTGCCCATGCGAATATCAGGGAAAAGACCTCTTGGGCCAATCTTGGCACCGTGAGAAGGTGAGTCACGCCGTGAATGGGAACGGAAGGCGCTTTGCTTTGCTTCCCCGCTTCCCCTGTCTCCCCACTTTGTTGTCACTAGGAAGTCACTTCGTCGTCTCCTGGCCATCGGAAAAGCACCGCTGGGCGACTTCTGCAGTACAACGCCACTACCTACTCTCTACGAAGGTGGAATAACATCAGCTTTTACTGTATCTGCGACTCTCACGGAAAACCCGATGCTAATGTTGTCACATAGGTAGATTTTGCAACAGCACAGCTGCGGCACCATTTAATCGATTCTTTTGTCTTGGCCATGCAAGTCTTCACAACGAACCACCGTTAGAGGAGCTTTTACCAGGGAAGAGCTGTCAATCGCGATATAGTTGGCAGGGACTCATGAACGTCCAAGTTACATGTACATCCCACCACTCCCATAGAATCCCAGCAAACATGCAGCAGAATTCTGCTTCAGGTGATCAGCTCATCCCGTTCTACAGTCATGAATCTCCCCTTGCCGGCTCTCATACATCTGATGTGCCTCTCCACGCTCTTGGCTGTCTCGACAGCCTTTGTAAAAGCCACTCGATCTGACGGTAGGGCCTCCGTACCCAGCCTCCACCCCGCATAGAGCCTCAACACGGCGACTTTGCCCCAACAGCTAGACCAATCCACAAAATCGTGGCCGTCCCTGCGCTGTAAGGCCTCAAACCAAGGCGCGCAGCCAGTCAGATCAAGGAACTCCAATTTGTAAAAATGGTTGCCGAGCATCCTCAGAACGAGGAGAGCCTCGCTCCAATCATGATCGAGAGAATGAGAATAAATCGTTGTGCCGCCGTATGGTATGTTTTGGCCGTGGGGAGACGAGACAGTCGAGCTCTTGGCTCGGGGAGTCAAGCACGGCTCCGGCCAATATGCTAGACTCAAATGTGTCACGGTCGGTAGTTTTGATGAGAGCGTCAGCAGATGCTTCCACGAGACGTCTCGTTTGCTTTGCGGATCCAGGGCCAGCGAGAGATGAGTCAGATTAGGGAGCAAAAGTCGCGGCGGACTAGGACTACTGTCTGCTGTATCCCATGAGTCTTGTAGCTCCTCCACAATAAAGTCCGCCTTGACATGGCTGAACAAAAGAAGACATATGTCCTTCAATTTGAGAGACCTGCCGATAGATGCAGATAAATCGAGACATGTGATTTCAGAGTTGGCACTGGCTTGGCTGTTGAGCTCTTCATTGCCATCATCCTGTTCTGGTGGAAGAAAGATGGTTCTCAGGTCACTGAGCGAGATGCCGTCTTCGGAAGCAAGGCCAACATATCGAACGAGAGCGGATTTCAAATGGCTTGGTATGGAGTACAGATGATACTGGTTGTACACGCGATGGATGTCCCAATCAACGGCCAAACGCTTCAGAATAATGGCAATCAGACTCTTTGGATGCGGTAGTGGAGCACCAGGTAGAGCTGTGCCCTCTACGCTGGCGTAACTGATGCGGAGGGATCGCGAGAGTGAATTCTCGACGTTATCGATAGCCGACTGTCTCAACACCCAGCTTCGAGGAGGTGCTGGGCCTGCGGGAAGTCTGCGACCATCTGCGTCGAATCTCTGTCGCAATGGCCGACGAGGTGCTGGAGATGGATGCTCCGGAATTTGCAGAATTTCCCTGATACCAGGAGGGACGCTTGGCGATGGGAGGAGCTGTGGAGACGAGATTGCACCTCCTGCAGCCGAGTGGCGAAGAGTAGCAAGCAATTCATTAACGCTCTTGGATGACTTCGCTGCGTTCCGAGAATAACAATGGCCAAAATGGTATCAGTCTACAATTGGCGCTTTTCCAACTCAACGTTGCAACGGTGGCCACGAACCTGCGGAAGTAGACGACGAGGTCGAACTGAGCGAGGACGCTGGAACAGAAGGCTTGAAAGTCTTGACGTGGTTTCGCTTTTTAGGCATGCCCGAGCCAAGTCTCACTGCTGTGTGTAATAATCGCAGACACACGTCCAGGGACCAGAATCACGTGCACAGATGTAGCTGCTCGATACAAAACCGACTGGAGTATATTGGGCGAATGGTGGAAGACGATGAACTCGAGTCACATCGACGAGCGGGACAGCGTTTGAGTTCGTCGCCTCGCAAGACCCACCTCCTATGACCGATCCATTTCGCTTGCCCTATCCTGCTCCAGCCACGTCTGGTCTCTCGTTCCAACGCTGACCTCAAATTGATCGTTTGAGGATCGAAACAGCTTCATTTACCCTTGCTTGCCGATACAGAGAGAGCTGCAGACTCGAGATCATGATGCCCGTGAGTACAAGGTCGAGCGCAACTGGGGCCAATCCTCCTCCGCTTGCTTCGTCGAGTTTCTGCAACAGGAGACCGCACAACCCACTGGAGTCAAATCAGGTCCAAAGGTACCAAGGCGAGAAGGCAATACCGTGAAAAACTATGAGTCGCTCCCCTCACAAAAGTTCTTATTTGCGTGGAAGAGGGATTGCCTGCTGGCATCGGGCCTTTGCGCACATCAACCCCCAAACGACATCTATATGACGCAAGCTCTGAGCGACCGGATAGAGCTTCCGGTATCACCTTGAGGCAGAACGCATTGGCCTCGTGGCTCTTTTATCGGAAGGCAAACTTGCTATTTGAATCTCACGTCGACACTCTGCTGCCGTCTCTAACGAAAACGGGCACCGAGACTAGCATGGGACACAAGTTGCCTCTCGCGCGGCGAATTTTTTTCCTCTTGTACGGCCGACTCCATGTGCCAACTTCTCCACCGCTTCGCTTCAGCAAATATGCTCGAAAGGCCACAAGTCTTTGACCTTAGAAAGTAACATCAGAGTCCAGATGGTTTACTCAAGCTCTAGCTCCCGCGAGCGTTTTGCTATACCAAGTGCAACAGGTGTTGTTTGCGCAACACCCATCGTCAAAGGTGGCAAAGTTTTGCCACGCCAGCCGGTTGCCTTGCAAAGGTATGAATAGATCGGGAAAGATGAAGCGAAACTCTCGGCAAGATGGTCGGCCTCAACGGACAGAGACCGCGGTTCCGCAGTGCATATCGCGTGAAATCTGCGGAAGTACTCCAACAGTGATTCGGAAGCCAAGAATTTCTGCAGAAAACTGGATTTCGCGATACTGACGCATATCCTGAAACCCTTTACTGTGCAACCGAGACCATTGCATAGCCACTAGGTATCCTGTCTTCAGGCTGTCTTCGAAACGTATGGTTGCGAGGGTCCTTGACTCCTTGGAGCTTGTCAAGCCGTTCCAGAGAATGTCTGGTCTAGACGCTAGCAGATTATCGGCCGTATACGCTTTAGATGTTCATTCTCTGCTGACGAGGATCTCCTCATTACAGGGGGGCAAGATTTACGCGCAAGCAGGTATTCCCCGACCCAAACTTCCATTGTCGCGACTTTGAGTATAATCTAGAGAGAGGTCCACCGTTTGGCGATCGAATCCACGGCATGTAGCTATCCCTGATACCTCGTGTTAGCCCTGTCGCTCTCTTCGGCCGAGATGCAAGCTGCAATATGAAACACAAGCCAACTCAATTTTGTCCCATATTATCCGTCCGATAAATTGCTTCGATGCTTCCATGGAAAGATCTGCTTCACAAAGGCTCAGCAGCCGGAGAGTTGTATCATCAAGGAAAGGAAGGTGCGCCATCATGACTTACACTCTTAGCCGTTGGACCTCCATTCCCAGTTTTCAATGCCCACAGCCGCTTGCAACTCGAGCTCAGATAAAGCAGAATGGCTGGTATTCCGATATTCACTTAGGTCTGGACATGACTAGTTGTTTGTCTCAATTTGCAGGGCTTATGTTTCATGCAAAATAGTGCGTATGTATCGATTCAATATCTCGGCATCAGTGTCTGTAATCACTAGACGCGAAAAGAGCGACCTGGGTTGGCTTATCGTTCGTCAACGTTTCGTCGTCGTCATTCTCATCATCAAGGATTTGGAAACGGTTGGTCTCCACAAGAAGACATTTGAAAGACATATCACGCGACCTATTTTTCAAAAGGTTTTACAATGGATGGATGGAACGGACAGTTCTTTGTGCTGCAAGAAGCAACCGCGCTTACCCCGGAATATCTCAAACGTCAACTGAATCATTTGAAAGAAACAAGTCGACCTTGGGTCCTTGGTACTACTTGTTCGTAGAGTGAAACAGTGCGGCCTCAAAGGCCCGTGGACCGGTGAGAAGCCGCTGTGCCGAGAATTGCTCATCATGGCTCGATACGCAATGATTTTCAGACGATCCGTTCATATTTTTAAACGCTACGCTGCTGTGCCAAGCCTTCTTAATGCACAACGCATCTTCCTTCTGCTCTGGGACCTACCGAAGATATCAGCACCCCTTTTGTCTTCTCGGTAGAGGCAAAAGCGTATGATTTCCTTAGTTGCAGATCCGAAAAAAGCCACCTGCGTCCTGGGCCCGAGTGCCGCATCAAATACTACTTGTCACGATCACAACAGGCAGATTGGGTTGATAGACGACCACTCAGACCTCATATTGGCCACTATTGGCAGCCAAGGGTTACACAGATCACTACATCATGTGGCGAGTTTCTTGGGCATGTTTCTCTTGATCACCTAAAGGGGGCGAAGCTGATCTGCGACACGCCGCAAAGGCGGGCTTTGTTTCCGAATGGGTCGACCCGATTCTCATGATTCACTGGACCGTTCAGGTGAGGTATCGCCAAGAACCACGTCATGGGTAGGGACAGACTTTCATCCATAATGTGCGTCGGTGGAGTCGACCAATCTCGATTGTGGTCTCTGTTGATCTGGTTCCCCTTAGATGGCACTGTCTTTTTCGCTGCTTCCATTGCCGTCCGATGCTCGTCAACAAGATTTCGTTTCCCAAATCGTGCCAGACTAATGTGGTAGGTATAGTGTTGAATCATGATTCGTCCGTCTTCAAGCAGCCCTTTTGTGAGACAGTCATCGTGTTACGATGACCGAGACGAGAGTGCTCTCGAGACCCTCTTTGGATTCGCGTAGCCATACGGAAGGCCCGAAGACATGACGTTTTGGGCTACTATTTGGCGATTGAAGGATGATGGATCACTGCGCGCTTGATGAGCAAAGGATTTCCCACCTAGGATCTAAGTTGTCTCTGTCACGGCGCGTTTCTTCCGCCATCAGAAGGAATCTCGTCGTCTGTGCTCAGAAGTCAGGTGATGTTGGAAATATGCGACTGGTCCGGCTATCATCATTTGCGTCATGATTGAATTTTGCCGTGTAGTGTCAGCTTATCAAGCTTCACGGGCTATGGCAGAAACCGAGGTGTAGTCACGACGTTGTTACAATGCCAGAAAATGGTGCTTGCATATCTGAGACCTGCTGCCTGCAAGCACCCGTCTCGGCGATGCCTATGGACCCAAGTCCAAACTTCCCTCAACGGACTTAGCTCCTGGGGAGCTGGCTGACTTCAATACGTGTTTGATATTCGCCGATGCGGCTGGCGGCATCGGCCTGCGACCGATAAGATGACAAGCAAACAGAACAACCGGACCGAAAAGTCGGTAGATATGCTGTCCGTTCGTCATGGTGGGTATGTTGGTCGACCAGGCTCGCGGAACAGGGCCTCAGGCGGTTATGTGTAGGGAACTTGTTGTCGTGGGCTCATAGGCCAGCCGTGGGAGGGAAAAGCCGAGTTCACGGTCCCAGCCCAAAGCTCAAACATTTGTGTAGTGTGTGGTGTGCAGTGAGTAGCGTGCAGCGTGACGAGACTAAATTTGGCCGGCACTGAATCCGAATGGTGACAGACCTACCTGACGATAATCGACGAGTCAAGCAGAGCAGGGGAGAGGGCAGAGGTAAGCCGGCAGAGGAGAGCCGGAACATCTGTAGTCATGCACCAGCGTAGTCGAGAGGTCGATGGCATTCCGAGGAAAATCGTCAGGAAAGTTATGCCACGTCAAGCGGTGACATGACCCGGATTCACCAGGACTCCTTCCGTTTCGCTTTGGACGCGAGAGGCGAAAGGCGAAAGGCGAAAGACGGGAGGCTGGAGACGAGCAGCGATCTCTTGGCCTGCGACTCCTGTGTGCACGCGTTTCTCCCAGCTGCTCCCAGCTGTTACCAGCTGCTTCCTTTGCCGGCTTCTTCACTTAATCCGGCACAAGAGCAGGCAAAATATGTGCTGCGAGAGTTCACCTCGTGTCGTTGGCTTCCGTAATTATCATTTGGTCGGCATTCTTCTCAAAAGGGGACCAACGCTCGTGGTCTGTCCCGAATGTTTGTTTCTTCGAACGTTCCTGTTTCGTCTCGCTATCTTTCTCTCCTTCTCCTAACTCAAATACCGGGGCTCAATCCGGTTCAGTCTTCACCCAATCTTGCTGCTTCTTCTTCTTCTTCCCGCCACGCGATAGCTCTTTCGACGAATAAGTTGTTTTCCAGCCATCTTCTAGACGTCGTACTACATGCGCCCTCTCTACCCTTTGCCGATGTGAATCACGAACACGAGTACCTCCCTACCACACGATACCCGCCAGCCACGTCGGCGGACCGTGCAATTCAGCGAGCACAGTCGCGTTTTGGGGCAGTCTACTTTGTACAATTGCGGCTTCGACTGTTACTCAGTACCTCGATTTACATGGGTCTAAATCTATACAACCATACAGGTGCCTTGTACCATTACTAGTCACGCCAAAAGGGATTGTGGTCTTTTTTTGGTTAGAATTTATTCATCGTCAGTTCGACTGATACATCTCCTCCGTATCTTCCAACAAGATCATTGGTGGCCGGTGATTCCTCACGTGAATGGTGGTGAGTTTTCCTCTATCTATGCTGAATAACTACCACGTGTTCGCGGTGCGAATCACTATTATGGTTCATCTTCGACTAATCCTTCTAGAAAGGAAGCAGAATAACGGGTGAAGACGAGAAAAAAGCAACATAAGTTCTTTGCTGAAAGCACAACAGTGAACGCGCCTTTTAATCATGCTAGATTGGTGATAAGTTGACAAAAAACAACTTTTTCGAGTAAGGGAAAGTCATTTGTGAGCTTGATCTCGATCGAATTCAAGTAAGTCTTCTCTTGGAACTGCAAGTTGTTGGCCTCACTCTAGAACAAGCCATGTCCCGACTCCCAATATAGTTCACTCACATCTGTGCTGATGGTTGTATCACACCATCTAGATTTCAACCTTCGATCTTACATTCTCTGTATACCATCTATCAAGGGCGATTCAATAATTATATACGTGGATTATTGATTTGGAAAGCACTTATCGTTGGCAAATTGTAATTGCGCATCTATTGGATATCCGCGACACGGCTCTCTTTATAATTTTCCTGAACTTCCATACTGGTTGGAGTTTAGGGATATCGGTCATACAAGATTTCCTTCTCAAGTTCTCAACCTCGACATCCGTTTGAACTATCGACAAAGTCTCACGGGGCTGCTCTTATAATGCATCCTCAACCGTCGAAGGTACGCGAGTTCTCCTGAAGCAAATTTTATTCGTTTCTGGTGGTCGGAAGCATTTTTCGGACTTTTTGTAGATGATCGTGACGGCATTTGAGGAAGTACAAGTTTTGTACACCTGGGAGGACCCCTGGCCCAAGTCTGCGTCAATGGGCAAGTGGTGATAGGATGCTGATGCAAAGATCTCTTGCACTGCATCAAAGGTACGTTCACCGAGTTCCATCTCATTTCTCATCCCTGCCAAGATTTTTTCGATCGTATCACAGCGCATGACGTTATTGTATTCATTCCTATTCTATGCCGCGCACCCCTTTATCTCTCTCTGGCGTCAACGCTTGGAAGCATGCAAGAAGACTGTACAAAGCATAATTGAAGCCAATGCATGGCCGATGAGCAGGCCGCATAAGCAACCAAAAAAAGAGGGCTTCCAGTCGCCGGAGGGTCTCGTGTAACGTCTCCCCCGCCGGTGATGGGTGCAGCGTGGCGTCCGTTCCGAAAGGTCTACATTGCACAATACCTGCAGGGATGCGAGAAGCTGCACGCCTTTGCTATGGTGCCTGGAGCCCGAGTCTTCTTGTATGCTCTGAGTATCCAGATGTACTGTACAGCGGCTGTACGACGGTGTGTCGGGACCCCGTTGCATTGGATCAATGGATAGGCACATCCCCCATCCACCACCATGCAAAGACATCCGAAAAGAGGAGCACCCCAGTCACCGTGCCATTTATGTCTTGCTAATAACAAATCGGAAGCAGGTGGTTTTTCCCAGGTCTACCGGTGACGGGCGTCTGAATCAGATGCCCAAGTTTGTGGCTGGGTGTGGTTGCTTTAACACAAGCCAACCACTCGGCGCCGTTTCTTCCCCGTCCACTGAACTTCGGAGTTCGAAATCATGCAAAGTAGGAGATGAACTGACATCCGGCCTGTTCTGCAGAATGATTACAGCTCCTCGTCGCCGCCATGTGCGGAGCTCGACTACATCGATATACAGCCGCCGTCAACGGGAGACTCGAGGTAGGTGTTCTCTCTCATTCGCGAATCGTTCTCGTTGCATTCAAATCCAGTTCCATGCGTGTGTCACCATCTATCTATTTTTTATCGTTTCCTTTTTGTGCTTCCAAAATTATGGCCTTATTGGGTTAGACCTTGAGAGCTCCTATGCCACGGTCGCTCTGCCCGTTACCACCCACCTTGTTCTGCGCGGTGTGAGAAGTCGTTGTGAAGTTTTGCTGCTCATTGCAGCAACAACAACAACAAATCATCATCACCATAAATTGCCAGAAAGTTCAAAATCAGTTGCAGAGGACAGCAAGATTATCAATAAAAGGGAAAATAGCAAATCAACATCTTCTATTTGAGAACATAGCTTGCTCCCCTCCCCCTCCCGTTTCTCTTTCCCTTTCCCTTGGTTCTTCACTTTCATTCTTCTTATTACTATTTATTCTCCTGGATGACTTCAGTCAGCTTTTGCCATCTTGACTCTCTGCTCCCCCTGTCGCCCCCTTCATCGCTTATATCCCTTGCTGCGTCTCCTGTAGCTATCAAGGCACCGGGACGGCATCCTGTCCTTCCGCATCCATCTGCTTGTCTCGTGCAACCTAGGCGTTGACGGTATTACCCAGAAAGTTGGTGGTACTTGAACACATCGTATCGCATGGAGAGGCAGGACAGCGTTTCTTGTGGTAGTCAACTCTATGCCGCTTTCTGAATCTTTGAAGCTCTTCTTCAACTTGTTGCATCGTCGGCCCGCAGACTAACCAATGGACAGATACAATCAGGAAAGCGGCAACTCATCTCTCCCGATAGAGCCCACTGAGCCTTCGCCCATTCTCGGTCTCTTCCAGCCCAGCAACGACTTGCCGCCGGGCTCCAACTATACGCACGCCTCAAACGGCATCTATCCTCCCAGTGGGTCAATATTCGCTCCAGATGGCAGGTTGCGTCTGAATTCCCAGTAGGTACTCGCCCTGGCCACCTTGTCGGTTCCGAACCAGCATCATATTCTGCGTTATGAGTTTTGGGAAAGATAGTCAAGCGCCGCGCGAAGCCGATCCAGCTTGACAACGCTGACCAGTTATAGTACCAATTCCTCCACGGGCATGGCACATGCCCAACAACATCAACTCCAGAATCATCGTACTCCGGCGCTGCCGCATCTTGGCCCTCACATACATCCTCGGGATCATTTTGCTTTTCAGAGACAAGTTTCGGACCAGTACTCTCGAGCACCTTCGTATTCCGACCCTCGAAGACAACCTTTGACGGACTACGGACCTCACCTCAGGATGGATGGACACCCGTACAATCAAAGAGGCAATCTACAAGATGCTCCTCCTCTGTTGTCTCTCGAAATGCTGGGCAACTTGGTGTACATGGATCCCAGCATGACGCCCATCAAAGTTGACATCCATGGAACCATTGACAAGGGACCGTTTCTGTCAACGGAACGAGAGTGGACCTGCTACAGGAGGAATTACCTTGCATGCGTTTGCTCTTTCTCTCTGAGCCCGAATTACCCCAGCGTGCCCATCCAGTTCACACCAGCCCCAGGTTCTGGCGGCAACGGGCCGCAAACCTTTCAAGTCTACGGCTTTGCCATGAGCATCTCTGCCATGGTGGCAGACAATGAACAACACAATATTGAGCTTGTTCAACACACACCAAAGCGGGACAAGGGCCCGATCTCCAGGCCAAACAAGACCCCTCTGGCTCCGAAAACAAACTTGGGACCGCACGGCGCCATGAGCATGTACGGTGATGGCGCTGGCATGGCAAGTAGTGCACGCCCTCTGTTTGCAGACGGATTCACCGGCCAGCAGGGAATAAGCCATCAGTTACCCATAGAGCACACGTTCGAGCGCATTCAGTTCAAGCAAGCGACTCAGAATAACGGCAAGCGAAGAGCGGCGCAGCAGTACTACCACTTGGTCGTCGAACTCTGGGCAGACGTGGGCACTCAGGCTGCCGATCAATTTGTCAGGGTGGCGTACCGCAAGTCGGCCAAGATGATTGTTCGCGGCCGGTCACCGGGCCACTATCAGAATGAGAGACGCAACAGCCACGGTGGTGGTGCAGGCGGCGCCTCTGGAGGGGGAAGTTTCAGGCCATTGGGGCCCATGACGGAATACGGCAATGGTGCTGCCATGGGAGCCGGCGGAATGGCCTATCACCCGGGCTACGATGGTCGCGGTAGCAATTTCAATATTGTTAGGCATCACGACATGCCGCCAGAAGGCATGTTTTCCTCGTCAAATGGAGGAAGGCCTCCTGGCAAGGCCTACCAGTACTATCCCGAGTCGGCGGCGTATGAGAACCACCACCGTGTCGATTTGTTTGGAAATAGACACGGCGCAGACCTCTCCGATGGTCGCAAGGTTAAGCCCGACCTCGAGTTCACTATGCTTCCCAACCCCTTTGCCGGAGGAGCGTCGCGGGCTGAGGATCGCCATCACCGGGAGCGTGGCGTATTGTGATGACATGGACACGGTCTATGGCGCTAAGCTTTGGGAGATCTGAGGTCTTGTATACTTTTTTCATCATGCCCATTCCTTCCTTTACTTCTTTGGAATTCGGGCTGGTCAGAGTCGAAGGACCAACATACAAGATATCTCACCGACTTGGCGACCTTTTGAAGGGGACCGGACCCGAGGCTGCTCAGACTCAGCGAGCAGCCTGCAAGAACTTGGAAGGGAGGAGAGAAAAAGCACCTGTAAATCAACTACTTTGTTGTACGTCGGATTTAACACAGGCGCTTCTTCGATCCCGCGAGCGGCGATGTTCAGATGAGGGAGTTTGATGGGCACTTGTACAGGTTTGACGTTTCGATTTTGACTTGGCATTGCACTGCTTGGGGACCTGACGCATGTATTTCGAGAGCAGCGACCTGAATAACCACACAGCCGGGACGCTACATAATTCCTTGCAGCACGAGCGGAGAAGTCAGGTTGACAGTTTACGTACGTCGACTGTCCGCCAGGCATGGGCGACCGCGTAGCAACGGTGGTGATTAGTCAAGTCACAGGGCTCGATGACGGCCAACTTCGACCGAGCGAAAGAGGGCCAGCGAGGGCAAGAGAGCACGATTAACGAGAGCAGCGAAAGTAATGAGGATATTTAAGGCTACTAGGAGATCTACGGCAGCTAAGGCAATGAGGAAAATACGAAGAAGGCGAAGAGGAAGAAGTAGAAGAAGTAGAGGAAGCGGCAACGACAAAGTGTTCGCAGAATGGGCTTTTCTTGCCTTGTACGGGCACTGCGGGGAGTACGGAGTTCTTACGACACAATAACGCAAAAAGGTAAGAAACGAAGCTACAGCCAACCGCAGGACATGCATGGGCGGTGTAGAAGAGCGCATCCAAACCAGGCTCTACGTCTGGATGGCACCCCATCTCGCTCATTCCGCTCATTCCGCTCCTCAGTGCGCCACCAACACTCGAGAGCGTGAGACGGTGAGCGGAAAGAAGGCATGAGGAGCAGGGGAGCCCGGAGAACGGCAACGGGATGCGAGATGGCAGGCAGGGGCACTGAACAGTGAAAATGGGGGCCGCCCAGTCCACTCAAGTCTCAACCGACGTGTCCCACTGGCTGGTCATGATGAGAGCAAGGAATAGAGAAGGTAGACAGCCGCAGCGAATCTTGGGAAGCGGTGTCTGTACTCGGGATACCCCAGGGGTTTTGGTTATTTTGTTATTTCGTCTTTGAAGTTTGATGTTGCGTTTTCGTCATGTCACGTTTTTGTCATTTTGTGGTATCTCTTTTCTTATGTTTTCCTTTTTGCAATATTGTATTTTGCAGTTCTTTCTATGATGTCCTATGTCCTTCATTGATCTCCTCCTTTTTCTTACTTGTTTACTTTTTCTACTTGCTATGTTGCTTGGATGCTTATTTGGCCGCCTACTTATGATGTTCACACAGATGATTTGCATTCGTTTATTTTGGATTTCCTTTGCACATGCGTCCTGTATTTGATTGGCAGGTAGAGGAATGGGAGAGCTGGCGGGTGAAAGGCGGGGGAGGAATGATTCCACAGGCAGAAAGAGGATGGAGGAGCGGAACGGAGCTTACGATGAGGGAAGAGGAGGGGAGGGGGGACCAGATTGTATTACGGCGGGCGCATGTCATCACTGTACTGTATCTGACTTGACTAATTGAACCTTTATTTTTGACTCGTCTTCATCTTACACTGGAGCTGACAATGACACATTCTGTCTTCTGTACTTGTGCATTTGGGGCTGCACTGCCGCCGCTGCAGTTCAGCGGGGGTCTGAGCAGCGTGACATACCTACAGACTACAGTACCAGAAGTATGATACAGCCCAGATTTGATGTAGAAATGGACATACATACTTCTTTGAGGAATCCGTAGTGGTGTACCTAGTGACAAGTATATCGAATCTTCGTAGGTACTGCTGAGTCTGTCCCCAATCACGAATCACGGAGCGCAAAGAACGCGGGGGGAACTGTACGGAGTATTGGAGGCCCCCCATATGCAAGCGGCAGATAACTTAAGCTACGAAGGAGGATAGGTACATATTGGAGGGAGGAGGAAAAGAAGATGGGTGTGGCAATTTGCTTCTAGGGCGGAAGGCAGAACTGCCGGAGGGAAGAAGACGATTGTGCTCGCCCAGGCAGACACTCAGGACAAGACAAAACACTGACAAAACAATGCAGGCAAAGGAGAGCTGGGATCCCGCCTTGGCCCCCAAATCAACAAGCTTACTCCGTCCCACATACAGCCTTGCTTGTTTGTTGGCTTGTCTGTCGTACGGGGGATGGAAGGGCATGTATGTATAATGTACCTAGATCACCTTCTTGCCTATCCGGGGCTGCCTACCCACGTCCATGCGGAGGAATCGTTGGACGAAGCGAGTATGATACTTGTTTTGATTGGAAGATGGAAGTCCCCATATGGTCCTCGTTGACAAGTTTATTTTTACTTTGGTGATTCCCCCCCCCCCCTTTTTTTTTTTCCGCGTTCATCTGGCTAGGTACCTAGTTACGATGTTTCGGTGTCACACAATGCCAAGTCCTTCATGCTAAGGAGCTTACTCCGGCGCGGCAAAAAGGGGGGTTGGGTGGCAGACGTCGAGCGCTTGGGCCCCCCTTCTCTCGCGAATTAGACCGTTATCATCGTATAATATCGTAATCAACGACAGCAGCAATTGAATAAAGAAGAGGCATAATTGAGGAGTACGGCTTGTCGGATTTGGGCATGAATACCTACCTACCTAGGTACTGCGGGACGCGGAGCGTTTCGACCAACCCTTGGTTGCGGTATGCAAAAACAGTCCAATCAAAGGTGCAGCCGGCCGAGATGAAAGGTGGAATCGAGGGAAAGTAGGAAGAGGCAGGCAGCAGATGAAAAAGCCACGAGTTGAAGGTTCAGGGGATGTGGGACTTTGCGAAGAAGGTTGTTTTGCTTGGTCTGTTCGCTCGGCCGGTGACCACGTCAACGGCAGCTGGAGGGGGAAGGCGCCTGATGAGAGGGTGATGCAGATGCCCAAGGGCTGACTGACGGGGCTGACTCTGCGCGCGCACAAGAGTTCCGTGATGGTGGGATTCGCGGGAGGGAAAACGCGAGCGTGCCTGGGGTACGATGCTGCTGTGTTGCCAGCAGTTTTTTGAACGGCATCGAGGGTGTGACAAGAGATGGCAGTCCCGTGGTTACTCGGTACTGCTCGTGTCGTGTGTTTGTGTGTTCGTGTATTCATGTGTTCGTGTATTCATGTGTTCGTGTCTTTGTGTGCTCGTGTACTCGTGTGCTCGTGTGTTCGTGTGGTGTCAGACGCTTTGTACATGTATCATGATATCATGATGGACAGCAACGGCGTCTGTCGCAAATGCGAAGTCGCATTGGCCTTTGGACCCCAGGCCTGCTACGTCACGACTAACGGACACGGGAAAAGGGAACGACAGCCAAAGCAGGCAGCTCGCACAGTGCCTCACCGGTGAGAAAAGGTAGACCGTAGAAGAGGGGGGGGAGAGGAGGCTGGAGAGAGGCAGGCTGTTGTCGGCAAAACTTATTGCCTGCTTATTGCCTGCCGAGCTCATGCAGGCCGTTCCGAAATCAGGCTGCATCAAATACATACCAATGACTCAATGAGGCCATCCAAGAGCGCGGTTACGGCGCATGTGCAGAGGCCCAAAGCCCAGGCTTCTCGAGTCTCGTCAATACCACCCATCCTTCAAGAGGCTGCGCGAACCGCCGGTGGCAAGGGATTCCCCTGGTCGGTATTTGCCTCCTTGATCTCTAAACAGAGGTGTCTTCGCTTCTAAAAGGGGGCAGAAGATCGTTGGACGCACGTCTTGACCGAGCGCGAAAACTTGTGATTTTTGTCATGGGTTTGGTCAGAGAGCGGAACCCGCGGCCCGGAAACGCACAGATTGCTCCGCGGCTTCTTGTGTAGCCATGTCTTGTCTTGTCGGGAACATATGTGCAAGTGTCGTTTGTTTTCGCGAAAGTGAAGGTGAGTCTCGACCTTGAAGACGGTAAACACGACAGGTTGTACACGCCCCATCCCGCGCCAGCAGGGGGCACAGTGTAGGCACAGCTTCAAAACACTGGAAGCACCGACCAAAGACTAGAAGTAAAACTGTAAAAATAAAGACTGGCCGCTCCCGAGATGGCCTGATTTTTTTTTGGTGCTTGCGAATAATAAAAGACATCCCCGAGGAGGATAGGATAAAATATAAAAAATAAAAAAAAAAATAAAAAAAAAAAGATACGGATCTAAGGCCGCAGGGTCTTCCTGTCCCCTGCCCCCCCATATTGGCGCCAAGCAGCTGGGCAAGGTAGAGAGATCTCGATCGCGCGCGTAACACATGCCTCTCAGAGTAAGTTACGAATATGCTTGTTTCCTTCCTGTGTTCCTTTCTGCCTATCATACCCGCGGTCGTACCCAACGGGCGTGGCCAAGATTTGGAAATACATAACGTTTCGAGCGGAATTAAGCGACAGGTCTTATCAGATGAAGCGGCTGCGGGCGTTTCTCTCAGTTTTCCATTCGGTCATCGTTTGCTATCCAAAGGGGAAAGTCGATGAAAGCGTTGATGCCAAATAAAAGCGGGGCTACCAATTGTCAACTTGATGATATTGGGTAGGTAGGTACCTAGGCGAAGTGCAGAAGATGCAATGCATCAATTCAACGCACTGAAGTCCTTGGGATATCCAAACAATCATCCAAAGGCGTACTTCTGCTGACAAGCTAGTGGTAAGATCAAGAAGAATATCCTGCTGAAGCGATTCCGGTGACCTATGAGCCAGAGTTTCGTCGAGTCGAGGCTTCCTTCCACGAGCACGATCCCTCCCCTCCCACATGTTGTGTACGCCACGGGTCGGCCAACTTGTGCTCGCACACACTGTACACACACACACACACAAGTTACAACACACGCGCACAGTCACACCCCGCCTTCGCGGGAGACGGGCAACTTTAGCTCCCACAATATCATCTTGTCCCCCGCAGGAGTATACTCCGTGTGTCATAGCTCACAATGAAGATGATCACCTCACACGGGAGATCGTCAAGTCCACCTCCTTTCTCTTGGAGGCAAGAAGGAGACACATGAGCATGCTGAAAAAGTCTCAGTCCTACCGGCATTATGGGCGATGTGGGTGTAGAAGTGTCCCCTCTTTCTTGACGTCTCACTGCATGATGGACGTCAAACGCCGTTGCCGAGCCGACAGAGTGTTATGTAGAAGCGAGCGATATGCGACTTTGTTGGGTCCTAGGTGTTGAATTTGTTTCCCTAATCTCGCTTGATATGCCAGAACTCATGCGCTTCATCTGCATTTGCCTCTGAAAATTTTCCACCTCTTTTCCGATTCTCTTTCAATTGCTTGTACCCATGGCGACGCAAAAGGAGACCAGCGCAAAAGAGCCTGCATGTGCCCATCTCTGGGGGAAACGCCACATTGAACGAACAATGAATGAAACCCCACGCGTCGACTTATTGTGATGTATCCGATCCATTTCGTCACCTCATGGAGCTCCTGCCGGCCAGGTTTCAGCTAAAATTCGCGCGCCCAATAAAAAAGAATGAGCCACGTGAAGGGTCCAAATTCTCAATCAACTCTAAAGCAGCCGTGTCAAATATGCTCGTCGAGACCTGCGCCCGCTCGATCTACCAGTAGTATATTGATCGACCGATATACTACATACAATGCTCAGTGCTGCATCGTGCATGACAATGGGACCATGTTTTTCGGGAAGAAGGGAGAAATAAAAATAAAGAACCCTCGTGACGAAAAACGAAATGTACGCGCATACCTGCAAGCAGACGTACACCGTTGATCGCCAATGCATGTTCGGTACAGCCGAAGTGATACGCCAAGGGGTTGTTCTAGCATGAGCTACTTTGCAACCTAAAGGGGATGGTGCGGAGCAAAAGGGTGGTAAGCCCAAGTTTTTGATAGAAGAGGGAAGTAAAGAACCCGCTGCCGCGACATCAAAGGGTGCTAATTATGGAGTCGCAAACTTGACAATTCCAATGATTCCATCATTGGATTGCACTGGGACAGAAAAAAGAGCTTTGTG